>KZ062165.1:80939-99272 GCA_002091835.1 Anopheles maculatus | reverse complement strand
CCATTCCAGGCTAATCGAAATTATCGATATCGTTTTGCTCCAGTTTTGGGTCAGCTCCGCGTAAGCTGCCGAACTAACGGGCTAAAAACGGATGCAACTTTTTGCGATAATTATACCGAAAGACATAAACGACATCTAAATCTATAAACGAGATACACACAGCGTGTTGTAGCCCTTCTTTTAAAAATTCAATCAATCGCTTTCATTAAGCCAATCGCGCTCCCAACCCACCCATAAAGCGTGTAAGTTTACCTTGCCCTCGGTGGAGCACGTATAAAATTTTAGTCCATTATTGAAAGAGGGGCTCCCCAGAAAATGGGGACACAACAACACCAGCAACAGCAGCTCGAGAAGCGAGCTGAATAAAAAGGCCCAGCAATACAATTACAATAACCGATCCGGCTAATAATCATCGTACCCGGTGGTAGGTCCGATATGGTAGTGGAGACTAAAATTTGTGTGCCCATTTCTACGAGCCGTCGGTCGTGTGTATCCTTTCTAATCCTGTTTTGTTCGGTCGACTTTTTTTTATATACGTCTGCCTGGAATAGATCAACAGAAACAATAGAATAGAAATGGCCGATGGGAAAAAAAAGGATAGGAAAAACGGGAAGGGAGGGGGGAAGGCTGGGAGGGGAAAATTTAATCGATTTTCTAATTAAAACAACGGCCTCCGTGTACGTCGTTTGAGCCGCATTTTTTTTTTCACAAACTCTCTCTCTCTCTCTCCATTGTAAGCCTCTAAAGCTTACGCCCTGATTGCAAATGAATAAATCCAATACGAAATAACCGTTTCCAATATGTTAGGGGGAGGGGACATGGGACGAGCCAACAAAATTGAACCCGTTCCGCAACTAGATTTATGATGTTTTGCAACATATTTTTAATGCTTTTATCGACTAGGCTTTGTTACCGGCGTGTGTGTCACGGTACGCAGTTGTTTAATTATAGGACGGGGGGAAAAAAAACTTCTGGAGGCTTCAGGTGGACATCCGGACTTTCCTTGTTTCCTATGATTAGCTGATGGATACAATAAAATGCTCGTGGAAAAAAACGCACCCGGAACGGAACGTCTTTCGCGTAAAGTACCATGCGTCTCCATCGACGTACCAGCAGCAATCGGAAAATAAAATATAGATTTATTTTATAACACTCTAAATCTATGCTCGCTGTTAGTGCTGTGAAAAGCAGCGATAGCATTCTCATGTTTTGGGCAAATAAATTTAATTAAAAATATCTATAACACTACCACAGCAACAACGATAGTTACAAGCTCAGTTGCACATGTCGAAAAGAAAATCCAATTTTTCAAAGGTAAAAAAACAATTTAGATTTTTTTTTTTTTTTTGATAGTGATTCTTAGTACCGGAATTCCACTCCGAAATGGGTTTGTTTGATTAGATTAGTGTACTGTTTTGCCTGAAGGTTAAAATTAACTATTTGATTTGTTTGATAGTTTGTCTCTCTCTCTAGCTTGCGCTGTATTTCTTTTCCACTAGCTTTCACTCGATCAAGCAAAATAAAAGCTGGAATGGAACCATCGTTCCTTCATTCACCTTTGCTACTCGCGCTCCGCCTCCGATGTAACCATAATAAACGACCGAAAACGTACCCCATCAAACCATTTAAATAACGATACCACCGGTTCAGTGTTTAATAATGATTTCTGATTGTTCAGCAGTATAGTAATTATTAATATTTACTTAACTTAAACATTCCTTTAGTTTTCGGGTTGTTTTTTTTATTTGTTTTGTTTCGATAGTACTCTGTTGGCTTAGTTTCGGGTTTCCTACTTACATTTACGTTTCCTTTTGTTATTTTTCATCTTGTTTTGTTCCTTTTTTTATCACTCATTTTGTTCCTCTTTTGTATTGTGTGCTGTTTGTTTTTTTGTTTATTATTTCGTTGGTGTGTTTTGTCTGTTTTTCTTTTGTGTGTGTTTACTTCATTTTTTCCTTTATTTTCACCTTTGTAATATAGTAAAAAGCAACACTTCGTTCTCCTCCAAACCCCCTTGCATTTCTCGATTGGTCTCAATTGGTTTTTAACTTGTACAACTCTGTATATTGGCATATAAAATAACACAAATGCACAAATGATTTTAGAAAAAAAACAACAACAACATAGTCCCTCATCGTCCCGAACCCAAAATTTTTGCCTTCCTGCACAAAACGTACTAACCCTGCATATACTAAAATTTCACCTGCGCTGGTTCTAGTCCCGCACACTCACTTCAAAGCACAGTTCCGAACCTTTCCCCCCCCCCCTTTCTTACTATCCTTTTTGGTTTTATTGTTCAAATATGATTTTCATGGAAACAAAAAGGTTTTAAACACTTTTTTTTTGTAACCTTCACACGAATCATTGCTTTCAAGGTACTGTACCGATGCATTCCCAAATTGAAACATTGACACACAAACGCACACACCCAAAGCTGGCCTGTTCAAACTCTCACTCAACAACTCAGGTGATTAGGAAGCTAACGATACGATTCAAGTGGCTTTAAAGGTAGCAAAAATGCAAAGCAAACAAAACAAAAACTATTTAAAATTGATGTACTAAAAACATAGGAAAACTAACACGCAAAAAAAACGAATGTCAAAAATGATTACTAACTATTGGAATAAGAAAACGAGAATCAAAATTTGTAAAACAAAAACAAAACAAATTAGAAAATGTAAGAAAATGATAAGATGTAGAAACAAGAGCGTTGCAATTAAGAAACAATTGGAAAAAAATTATCGAAAAACGTTCTAAGTGAAACGCAAAAACTTAAACAAAAAAAAAACGCACAAATCTTAATCTAATCTTTAGTACAGTTTGTGTTTTACTTGTGTCTTTTACAATTGTTTTAGTTCCATCTTGATTCGATGCTTCTTTTATTTCTTTTTAATGCAACGTTTCTTTTTTTTATTTTCACACAATTTTACACAATTCGTTTCTTCCTTATATCACCCTTTTTTGTTGCTGCTATTGTCAATGTTCTAATGAGCGGCTCATGTGTGTGTCTGCGAAACGGGGTTTAGGCCGTGATGAGTATGTGCTAGTGAATCCGTCCCTTTATCCTCTTTTGTACACCACCACCACCACCACCCCCACCTTCACCATGAACTTCAACCCACCACTACCCAGAACTGTTCGTTCGATTGGCATTTTACAGACAGATATAGCAACAATTGGCAAACCATATTACACCATTGTGCAGGGTAGGCAAACGAAATGTGGACAAAAATTGTAAAACCAAACACACCCAAAACTGTACGGCAAATTGAGCAAAACAAGGTTCAAAATTACGCAAAACAAAAACGAAACAAAAAATTAACTCACTAGTGAGAGAGACACCATCGTCAACTCATCTCATCATATACTTTGTTGGGCTTTTGGTTGGTGCGTTTTGTTTGAGCACCAGTTTGGTTTGCTCTCTGTCTTTCTTTCTCGCCTACTGTCACTCATCCACTGTGTTTGACATTTTTACTTCTTAGTTATTTTGTTCAGAAATGGTTTTATCATGTTTTAGCCTTTACTTTTCGCCCGTATTTGTTCACATTTCTGTTCACTTTCACTTTTTTTGTTTCGTTATCTCGATCATGCGTGCGAGTGTGTGTGTTTTCTTATTTACGTATGTGTATGTATGTGTGCGTTCTTTGTGTTTTGTTTTCGTTTCGATATTTGTGTTTTGTTATTGTTTAATTCATTTTTCGTTGTAAGCTTTATGTTTCGACTTAGTTAAACTACATCGTTTATCGTTTTAGTATCGCTAGTAAGGAACGTTTAATTAAATAAATATTAATAATGAACGTATGTTAACGGATGTTAATGAGTGAAGAAAACGAAACAAGTAAATAGTACAACAAATCAAAAGCAACTGCAAAAACAAAAAAAAACATTCCCGCACATTGCGAATGAATGGTCTGGCGATCTTGATGTTTGTGTAGTAAAATTCGATTGGTAAATAGATAAAAATTGGCATCAAATTACACCCCAAAATAAACAAAACGGATCGTACTTAATGGCACAACCAGGAAAGCAAAGCAAAAAACG
Source organism: Anopheles maculatus (assembly GCA_002091835.1). Taxonomy (NCBI): domain Eukaryota; kingdom Metazoa; phylum Arthropoda; class Insecta; order Diptera; family Culicidae; genus Anopheles; species Anopheles maculatus. Next base: position 95,231 of record KZ062165.1, on the reverse strand, counting down.
ATCGTCCAATCATATCGGAGAACGATCACAATTCGCCATAATAATAAAACATTCACAAAAACCAAATGTGCCATAAAGCTACGGGATGTGGAACAAAAAAACGGATCTAAACAACTGCAAGCAAGATGATCGTAAAAGCAAAAATTCTAGAATCACAACACAACACAAGATCAGATCGGTTACCGGCCAGAAGTTAAAAAAAAGACCATAATTCGGGCGATCAGAAATCATCATTGTTTAACACTGTGCTGCGGCGGACGTATGAGGGGGTCCCGAAATACGAAACTTCAAAATTTCATCCACACTCCCCCCCCAAAACCCCATTCTTTACCATTCTGCCCACCAACCCCTCAAAAAAACCTTCTGCAAACAAACAATATGACGCTAATACAAACACGATTGCAGATGCGCGGCAACATTGCGACGCGTTGATAAAGGAGGAGATCGATGAACCGCCGGGTAATGATGCGCCTAACCAGCGGGCGACTCACCACCACCTTGAGGAACGAGCATCCGGCAGACGGCGGCGTGAACTCGAACAGAACGGGCTCGATTGTACGAGCGCCGGTGCTGGCCGGCATCAACAGTTGCAGCAGCGTCGGTTTGCGAAACGATTCAAGCGTCATCACAATGTGGCCTCCCCGCCCGTATCGATGCGATCGGACGAAACGTACGAGGAGCAGACGGAAGGGCAGCGTAGGCAACGAGCGTGCCTCAATGGTCCCTCAGTGCTTGACGATGTACGGGAGGCGCTCGCATTGCGACGATCGACCACAGCAAACCACACCGAAGTGCCAGCTCGGCAAAAGCCGACCTACAACGCGAACAGTGACGAAGACGAGGACGACGACGGAGATGCTGGTGAGCGCCGGGTGCCGGGTGCAGCCGCCAATCACGAACAGCCGACTCATGCCGGCATCAGAACTCCACTTCGCGATGAGGACGAAGACGAGGAGGAAGATGGCGGTGGTAGCGATGATAACGAGCTCGATCTGAAAGTTGACGGACGGCTGTCGGCTATTGCGACCACACTCGACAGCGAGTATCACAAGCGAATGGCGGCTGCCGGAGTCCTGGCGGCTGCTGCGGCAGCCAGTGCCAGTGCGCTTGGTGACGCTGGCAGTGAACAGGCGGCGGCCGATTTCTTTGCCGCCCATCATAAGGCAGGCACACATGAGCTAGCCCTTAAGCAACACTTCCTCAACGAAAAGGTGTGTCTGCAGGCGCTCCTACAGCGGCAAGCTCAGCAACATCAGCACCACCAAAAGTTGGCCGGTTTTCTGCTGTCCACGGCCAGCACTCCACCAACGCCTACGCTCACACCAACCAACGTGCTCAATCTCGGTCAATCTGGTAACGCCGATCATCAGCAGCGTGGTGGGTCGGCATCACCAGCAACCACAACCGGTGGGCGATCCTCGGTAACGGGCACCGATTCGGGGAACGGCGGTAACAAACCGTCCAACAAGCAACAGTCACAACAAGCCTGCAATTCTTCACCCTCACCGGCAGCCGTTGCAGCTGCAGCAGCCGCCGCTGATCGTCTGTTTGCCGCCGCTTATAGTAACAACGCTGGCGGCTCGAATGTCGGTGCCAGCAGTGCTGCCAACTCGGGAGCTTCAAATGTAGGATCGGGCGGTAATGCGGGCAACGGACAAGTCTATCTGCTGCCCTGTCCACTGTGTGAAGTACCGCTGGAACCACGCGTGTTCCGGCAACATCTCGATCGACACTATCCACGCGACAGTCCCGTCTGTCCGGTGATTCAGTGCGGACGTCGTTTTGCTCACCCGAACTCGGTTCGGAACCATATGCGGCTGAAGCACACGAACCAGTGGGCACAGATGAAGGCGATGCGCTCCTCGGGCGGTCCATTTACTGGAATGCCTTGAGAGAGCGAGAGCGCGTCGCCACACTGTAAACATTCCTAATGATGGAGGCTAGCTACACAGCAACACTGTCTGCTGCTGAGATTGTTGTTTTCCTCCCTAAATGCATTTCCAAACTGTCATTATTTCTCGGCGTAAATGGCCTCTACGCCTCCTCCTCGGTTGGCAGTGTGTATGCGTACGTGTGCTGATGTGAAAGATTTCTATAAATATTATCATTAGTATTATAAAAAGGTTCGCTAGCGATACGCGTGAGTGTCCTAAAAACTAACTAAAGTTCCTAAAAATTAAAGTAAAGCAAAAAAACAACCGAAGCAAAACCAAGCAAAACACACAAATGAGGCGAAAAGGAATAAAAACAAGGCTATATACACACATACTAGTGTGCATCGGAACAAATGTGACAACGGTGAAAGGCTGTCGGGAAAGCAAATAGTTGTTATTACCCTAGTACAGCACGCAACTAGAAACAGCAAAACAAAAACGAGTACGGCGACGAGAACTATAAGTATAGCAGGGAAATTAAGAAACACATAAGCCATAAACCAAAAAACATACAACAACATACAAACACAAAAGCAAACAACAAGAGATAGTAACTATAATTTGAAGAACAACACAAAGCAAGAAAACAAAAGCAGTTAAACTGTCTGTAAGTTCGATAAAAAAAATCGCTCTAGTCCTTTGGTGTGAATGTGTCATAATGAAAATTGTGTTTAATTATTTCCGGATTTATGCAAAAGTGAAACAGAAGAAAATTGCTTTTTAATATCAGATTTCTTCTAATACGAACAGTATTAACAGCAAAAACAAAGAGAGAATGATTGAATTAGTAGTACTGGTAGTTAGTAGCGATTTGATTCCAAAAAAAGGAACAACGACGGCGAAAGCTAGAACGTTTGTCGTCGTATATTAATATTTGTTATTTATTTTACTCTTTCTCTTGATGCAACTATATTGTGCTGGTTTAGCTAGACGAACACAAAACACGACACATCAATACGTTTGAGGAAACCGTAATACACCTTTTAGTTAATTCGTATCAACACAACTACAGCTGATAATGATAGCTAACTTTTAATCTCACTTGAGTAATTACTAACACGGCCCCAGAGCAGAGACTCTATTACGCAGGATACAGGAAACAGTGTAGTACACATACACACTAAATAAACACACACACATACACGAGTACACAGCCATAATGGAACATACTTTCCTGATCTAATCGGTGGAAGGCGCACCTTTATTTTTCGTAGCGTTTGGCGAGCAAGTCTAAGTCCACGAGTCTAAGAATACTAAAACACACAATAAAAGGTTCCTACTAAGATATAGAGCGTACTAAGTAAAGTGAAAATTAATTAACAAAAACGAGTAAAGGAGCATAAGTTAAAATTACACATCGAAATTTTTGGATCGTTAGGTGCGCATGGTGTCAAAGCCGATAATTAGCTGTATACGGAACACTATTATACACAAAGGAACACACACACACACACACAGCCTAAAAGACAAAGTAAAAGACATTCCTCTATCTCCGGAAAACAAATATACTATAATCGTAAAAACGGCCTTATAGGTTAGTGTGGTTAAGTAGACGTGCAGCATAGTACGCAAGCAAACCGTAAGGGCACACACATCACAAAGCGAACGCCGCGAACACATCTTAAGCAAACACTTTGAACAGCAAGAATTACTGGAAAAAGATAGAGTTTTTTTTTTGGGTTTTGTTTGCAAATAATTCCTATTTTGTGGTACGACTCAAGGCCCTCGTCTAGAATACGCGAGGACTTCTGTCCAGTCACGCCGGTTGATAGTTCCATTAGTGGGCGCCATTACGTACACCTACTTTACGCGCGTCCGTCAAGAATAATACCGCGGACGCCCGTTTCTTGGCGATCGTTTCGACCGTGCCCCGAAAAAAGCACTGGTGCCACACCTAGAATAATTTTTCAAACACCTCAAAAAAAAACCGCCCCTGACGTTACGGTAAAGTAAAGTCAAACAGTAATCATCATCATCAACGGCCGGGAGGACTATCCTTTCTGTACTCGGAAAGGAACCTACGGCAAAAAAAATATAACGAAAGAATGTGCTAAACTAATTACAGCGAGATCTGCTGCTGCTTGCTGCTCCAATTAATGGACGCACCGTTACGAAATGCTAACCTTCACATTCGGGGGGGCCACCTCGGTCAGGGCTTTACTGATATACACACCGTTTCACTTGCTCACTCTATCGGTAATTATCGGCTTGACATAAATTGACTAGCTTTTCGGTTTCTTTTGGTGTGTACAGGCGCGATGCGTTTATTTTCTCAATGATTAGGAAAACGGGAAAATCGAAAACTAACGAAAAACAAAACAAAAACACAATACACCTCGCAAGTTTTGTGAAAACGTTTAACGGATACGCCTGGTAAGAATGTAAGAGAGTCAAGAAACTAAAAGCTAAAACAACAAAACTAGACAACAAAAAACAGAAATGATTCGTTCCTCTATTTTGCCATTAGAGCCAGCGGTAGTTTAATATTTTAGGTATATTAGGTAAGGCTTTAAGTTCATTTTAAAATCCCCTTTCGCTTACAGGCAGGGAATACTAAAAGACATTTGTTAGGTTAGGATTTCTTTGCCGTTTATATTGCCAGATTGAGTTCCATTTGCATTACAAAATAGATAGAACAGCTGCACCGTAAAGACTATACCACATATACACACACACAGACACCGGCTTACAAACATAGATTAACAAACAACACACACACATATACACGCAAAAATTAAGTCTCGCGCTTTAAAGTGGAACTAAACCCGACTAAACAGTGCTAAAAACCTAGCCAGAATCCAGGAAAGTGTGGTGCACTAGTTTGCCGAAATATGCTATACAAAGATCTACAAGTATACATCTATATTTAGCGCCATATTACATCTAAGAGAGAAGTAGAACGCGAAAAGAAATGGAAAGAACGCGAGAAAGGTTGAAGAGTGTTTAAGGAACAGAAGAGAAAAAAAAACAGAAACGAATACGATGCAACAGATATTGGTTACCTGTAAAAAGTTAGTAGTTTTGTATAAGAAGAAAGTTACAAAAAAAAAACATGGAGAAAACAGCATTTCAAAGCTTACAGCCAAATACCGCTACAATACTAACAAAGCAAAACAAAGCCGAAAAACCGGAAAACGATCTCTAGAAGTTGGAAGAAGGGACAGGAAAAACAAAACAAACACGCATACAAATACACAAAAAAACGTACAGACTGTGTACAGAAAACAGAAGGCCACTGCGAGAGAAACACAAAAGGAAGGAAAAGAAGCAAGAGCTTAATATAAGCAGCATTAATAACACCGACAGAGAAATGATAAGAAAATAAAAATCCCGGCAGAAACGGATGAACACGGATGAATAAGAAAAACCACAACCACGAGCACCATTGTTGTCGTTTCTTTTTGTTTCCTGTTTGTTTTTCGTCCTTTTGTTCTCTAGTTCTCTTACTTCACCAGCAGAGACTCTTTGAAGTGGTAATGTTTGACACCTCACATAACATAAGTAACTTAACCTAACTACTTACACCCGTTCCTTCTACGCTATTCTAACACAGGTGATCGTGTTGGGTGTGTTGGTTTTTCTTTTGCCGCTTAACTCCTTCCATTTTTTATCTCTCCTTCTTCTTTTTCTTTTCCCTCACTTCCGTTCCTTCTTTTCCGTTCTTTTGTTTTGCTCCCCCAATTTCCTCACTGCGCAATTTTTATAGTTAGGCCAATATGCTGCTTGTGTTTTTTGTTTTGTTTTATTTATTTTACTTTATTTTCTCCCTCTCGTTTTCGCTCTTTCTCTCTCTCTCACACACACACACATACACACTCGTTCCGTCATCCATCCCGTTTTACCCCAAAACGGTACTTAACGGTCGTAATTACAGTTTCTCGCCGTTCCTTAGAAATGCGCGTCCGTGCCACTGATCCCCGGCCCTGCCCGAAGTGTGGTAAGATCTACCGTTCGGCTCACACGTTGCGTACCCATCTGGAGGACAAGCACACGGTCTGCCCTGGGTACCGGTGTGTGCTGTGCGGTACGGTAGCTAAATCCCGCAACTCACTGCACTCGCACATGTCGCGCCAGCATCGCGGTATCTCGACCAAGGATCTGCCCGTACTGCCGATGCCGAGTCCGTTCGATCCGGAGCTAGCGTCACGTTTGTTGGCTAAGGCGGGCGTTAAGATTTCACCGGCCGAGTTGCGTGCCCGTGCATCACCGACCGGGACGCGCCGTAACGATGGCATGAAGCTGGAGCTACGATCAGGAGATGGTGGTGAAGACTTTGACGATCCGGAAGATTTGACCATGTCCCAGAGCAGTCACAGTGAGTCGCAGAGACGCTTCCACGAAAGTATGATGGGAATGTCACCGACCGGTAAGTTGATTTGTGACAATGGGGATTTCTCACTCTCTCTCTCTCGCGCTGTTCTTGCTGATGTTTCATGCTTCCTACAATTGCAGGCTTCAACCACTTGAACTCAACTACCATCACACGTGTGCGACCAGGCGAAGGTACACCAAAGCTTGGGCTGGATGGATTGGGACGTGACGGAGGCAATGGAAACGGTGGACCAGGCAATGGAGGTCCGGGCGGGAATGGAAACGGTGGTGGAGGTAATGGTATGGGTGGACCGGATCGTCACGGAGGCGGAGGTCCCGGTGGCCCGATGAACCACATGCAATCGAACACCCCGACAGGATCGGCCATCTTGGACACGTATTTGCAATTTATTACCGAGAATGCATTTGGTAAGTGGAGTGATTTCGCGAGTAATCCACGTACGATGCTAATGTCTCTCTGCTTTTTCGCCCCTAGGTATGAGTGGTATGACTCAGGAGCAAGCTGCTGCAGCCGCACTGCAAGCCGCCAAGATAGCGCACCTCAAAACGCTCGGTCACAATCTCGATCAGCTACCCCCAGGATTCCTACCGCCACAGCTCGATCTAGCCAAGCTCACCAGCAATAACAACCAGAACAATCCGGATCTCTCGTCTTTGGCCAAACTACAGTCGTCTCCAAACGTAACGATCGAACCGACTGGCACGGGGAACCGAAACAATGAAACTGATCGTCTACTGCAAACGAGTAATCATCAGAAGCTGCTCGCTCTAGCGGCGAGTGGCGCTGGCGGTGGTCCTGGCAACAATCCGGGCAATCATGGACTTAACAACAACAACAGCATACTGAATAGTGATGCAATCCGGCGTGGTGGATCCTCAGAACCAATGGATCTTGGGCTGGAGGGTTCCGGAGCACACGATGACGATGGTAACAGTTCGGCTGACGAGCGAAACTACTCGGACGACGAGAGCATCGCAACGCACTAGAGAAACCGTAACACACCGTAAAAAACGATTCACCTATGCCATTTACTATACACAAACAAACTCACAGAGAGACAGAGAGACAGAGAAGAAAACCACCGTAACCCCGTTGTTGTGAGTACGGTAAAAGATGGGACGCATTTTACCACTTAAAACTATAGCGTCTGCCTCCTTCGGCCGTGTATACTTGCATGCGGACACAGAGGGATCGCGATCGCGCAAAAAACATACGCAATCCCTGTCCGAGAAATTCATTGTGCCATCGTGTTTAAGCTACATAGGAACGTCAGCGTCCGAGTGATCATGAACTGGGCAAATTCTTTCCAGCGGACGCACAACCCCCGCAAAAAAAAAACGATGTGTGAAAAGTAAGATGACCTCCTCAGATAAAATGCGGTTTCCTTCCCCGTTTGCGAGATAGATTAGTGCGTTTCTACTTAGTTCCGAATGTTGCTAACTTTACCTTACATATACAGATATAGAGAGATATACATATACTTTTGTTTTTAGAAAAAAAGAAAGCAAACAAATCGTACATACCGGGTTCAAATTAGTGCATAAGGCTATATAAAGTGAAGCAGATTGAGCGGGTTGTGGTTGTGTAGCTATACTACTACAGCTACAACAATAGCAACAAAAAACCAACCTGCAAAGCAAAACAAGTAACAGAAATACCTCAGACTATAAGCAACAGTCACCTTTAAGCTCTAGAATCCTTGTAAGCGATATACGATTGCAATTAAACTGCATTTTTGGTTTGTCTCACGCTTAGTAACGTGCAGCGATGTACCAGAAAAGGGGACAACCACATCTCGAACTACAAAAAACATCCAAGTCTACCTCAGAGCGGACACGCTCGACCGCAAGACACCTTAACCGTTTTTACCTCTGAATATGCTAGTGAAGTATATAAGTATGATACGATTTTTAACCCCTACAGGTCCCTCTAAACCTTACCTGACCGAGTATCCTCACGGAGATATACTAAGATACTGAGCGATGAACCTAACCTAGTATACTACTACTCAGCGTATACGTCTTACGACAGCTTCCCATTTGCTTTTCGTCCTCTTTCATCCTTACACACTGATCACGATGATATACGATTTTCTAACGACTACTACACACACACACTATCTCTCTGTATGTGTGAGTGTGTCTGGAAGCAATCAGAAAAGCCATAACCGAACACACATACCGGAATACGAAATATCAAACAATCGAACGAATGTATACTGAAAACCACATGTTTTAGTAGTTTAATGGAAGGAAGGACTCAACTCCAATGTCGTCCTTTCTTCTCGCTTTATGAAGTTTTGATTTTGATGCGAGGTACTCTAGAAGAAACACATACACACACAGAAAAGCGTTATACGAAAAATATTGTTTGTTTGTCGTCCAACATCATATACGAAACACTGTTATACGAATCTTTCCCTTATTGATGCACGATTTCAAAGTCTTCGAAAACCGGAGGCCAATATCATTAGTTCGTAGGGTGTTAAAACAACAGACCCGTAACAGCAAAACCAACAGCAGCTATACGACAAAAAACCCAGATGATATCGATCGATACGAAAATGAAATAGTAAGCAAAAAGGTGCAGAGGATCCCACTCCTACTGCCGCTTATTAACGTATACGTCTACAAAAACCAACCGCTGTATACTGAAAGATGAACCTGTGCGGCACCCGAAAAGTGCTGGGGCACACGATTACGATTTATCATGGAAACTTTGCAATATCACCACGAAGTATACTCTTACGACACCTCCTTCTCTAATAAGTAGGAAGCCACGCATAAACGAAAACGATTACTAATACAGCAATCTAAAGTACAACAATGGAACACCTTGCGTTTCCTGTCCCTTTCTCGCTCGTAATATCGCTCCAGTCAACACAAACAAAACAAGTCACCCGGACTAAGGGGGACATTCGTTTTCTACCTCATCACAGGGCGACGTTAAATGTAATGATGGGTCAGTCGCAAACGTAGTGTTAGTATCTCTATTAGTATATACCTTCTAGCATCCACTACCAACTATAAAAGGGGATTTAGGGAGCCGAATCCGTTAGTCGGTTGGTCATGTAAGCAGATGAATCTGAACTGCGAGAGCTACCACAAAACTTACCTCTTCTTCTGCAGCGCGTGTAGTAAAAAGCTAATGGAAAATTATATACATCCATACATAAGTATTTAGCAACACACAAGGCCAAGAACTGCTTGGCCTATAAATCTCTCTCAGGGCGGTAACTAAAAGCTGCAAAAAACAAGAAGAATAAGAAAGAAGTAAAATATTTTAATATTAAGATACCAGAATCTTGCTTGTTTAGTTTTTTTTCTCATATTTGTTTATAATAATAACAAGCATTACCACACCATGCAAAACAAAAACAGAACACACAACAACCAGAGTGCAACAGAAAACGGGTAAACGAGTAATTTATAAGAAGTTATACAGCTGTAAACAGTGCTGGTTAAGTTTTGTATTTTTTTTTGTTTCTTTTCTTTTAAGCAATAGTTTTCTTTTTGTTTTCTTTTTACCAACTTACAAACTGAAACAACCATAACAAAAAAAACAAGGAAACAAGCAAATGCCATCAGTTGTTTAACTGGTACCGCAAACAAATATACCTCAAGTGTTAGAAGAAGCAGGAAGAATGTTTAGAAAGAGTTGTGTAATATATATAATAATAATAATATAAAACACATGCAAACACAAATGTATGACGTTAGGCGTTAGTGTGAATGGGTAAAAAGAGGAAACAGTTAGTGTAAGAGCGTAGAGTAGACAAAATGTTAATAGCACAAGGAGCACAGTTTAGAATGAGTACTTATGGTGAGTTTGTGAGTGTGTTTGTGTCTACTAGAAGCAAGAATATTCCGATTACATAGGAAACAATGGCACACACACAAACAGACACACTTACATTAAGGGGTTGTAAATAGTATTGCAAAACAGAAAGCATTTAACATTAAGGCAATGAATAATGGAAAATCCCAAAACAGCTGAATCTCCTCCGATCGCGCCTCTATAATACGAGCCGATAACGATGAATCTGATATTAGATAAGCTAATTGCGAGCGTTAGAGTGTGTGCGAGTGTCGCACGGCTCCCATACGGACAAAAGATTCCGTCGAACCGTAAACGGCAACAAGCGACGAACCTTCGCCTCGGTTGTCGTTGCGGAGATATTTTTTCTTCATAGTTTTTTTTTTATACTTTACTTTTTTTTAACCCATAAATTAATTGGGAATATATAAAGAAGAATCAAAATTAACTATTAGTTGAACCCGTTGCTGCCCACCCGGGTAGGCAACCCCCCCTCAAAAGAAATCGTCCATAGCGATGTAAAAAACGCGTCGAGCGATATCGTGTAATAGAAAGTGTGGAAATTCAATGAATTTTTAGGTTCGATGTAAGGAACAAGAGGGGAAAAAAGCAAGTGTTATAAATTACAGTTTCGTTTTACGTACGTACTTAACCTCGGATTGCCACGTGCGACGTTTGTTTTTGGTTACGTGTTAGGTTACGAAAAGAGGTTCGTGGTTTTTTGCCTTTTTTTTTTAATTTACATTACGAATTCCTTTCTAACTATCTAACTTGTTATTTATCATCGGTGTTGCTTCTTGAGCGTTACACAGCAACAAGCACGATACAAGCTCGTTAACATTAAGTCAAGGCAGCGAGTATGAGAGCTTTGCTGATTGCTCTAGATCAAGAATCATTCTTAGCGAGAAGAAAACAGAAGTGTAAAAGATATTAAAATACAGTGCACAATGGTAGAACAAAAGAAGAGCAAACACAAACAAAAGCTAAAACAGTCTTTGTCCATGCTTTGTCTATTTGCAAGATTAAAAACTGATACAAAAAAAATACGGATGAAGTAAAACCTAGGCAAAAGAGAGAGAGAGAGAGAGAGTTAAAATTTATACTTATACGGGAAAAGGCGTAACCTTGTGCATGTTTCACGGAATAATTTGTTAACCTGTATGATGAAACTGTTTCACAAAAATACAAGAGCCTCCCCAGTCAGAGTAAATTAATTAAAAAAAATGGTGGTGAAATGGAAAAAAAAGAAACTCGAACAAAAGTAGCTAAGCATAAAGTAAACAACTCTGGGCAAATGGATAGGATTATGAAAACAATAGCAAAACAATGATAAGTGAAGGGAAAGATGTTAAACCAGCAGTGAAGCGAGCAAGCATATTGCGAAACAGAGAAAGAGAGAGAAAGAGATTCTAGACACACGTCATGCCGGTATTAGTAATTCATACTCTGCCACCCTCCTTTATTGTCTCATTACTTGTAAGTACTCTATGCCTATTATTGAACATTGTTCGTTCTTTTTTAAGTTTTTTTGTACACTTTTTTCTTTATAAGGTAGCGTTTTTTTTTTCGGCGGAAAATATATATTTAAAAATTAAAGCATCTTGGTTTTTTTCTTGTGTTATGTTGTTTTGTTTATTATATTGTTTTGTTTTCTGTGTTCTCTTTTTTATCTTTTCCTTATAAAAACTTTTCTTTTATTTACAGCCGTGCCTTTGTATCTTCTAGCAGCGGCGTTTGTATTATTTTTTCTCCACTCAAATGGGCAAAACATCTCGCACATGCATATAAATCATCCTTCACATTGTCACACTCATACAAAGCAAAATTTGCATATACAAGTTCCTAGAGTGCAGAAGGTAGTCGATCCGGCAGGATCGGATATTTAGTGAAATTCAACATATAAACATAACTATCCCAAAAACAAAACAAAAAGCAGACAGATGTGCAGTAGCAGTAGAAGGTTAAGCATTACAAAAAAATAAAAAAACATATTTTATAGGAAACTACATCGCTGGCAAAATGTTGTTTGCAAAAGCCATGCTAAGTGCAATAATTTCCATTCCAAGCTCGATCACACCATGGTCTTTATTTTCGCTAGATTAATCACCATGCGCCATAGAAATGTGTATGATACAAGGTTTTATAAGCTACACACGTGACACATTTTGAAATTTTGCAAACAAAAAAAAGCTACTAACGACTAGTTGGTGGGTTCGTGTGTATGTATTCAATGAGACAATAATGGAAGTTAAGCGAACAATTACAGATGCACTACAAGCAAACCGATTGGTAAACACTTAACAAAAAACTCCAGCAAAAGTTACATTCAACCGTTTCCTTGTAATGTTGGTTAATCCGAGAAGAAAAAAGGGAAAACAATGAACACATACATCCAAAAACCCTTGTATTTTGATCACAAAACATAGCTGCAAACGCCTCTAAACAATTTTTATTAACTAGTGAATAATGATGATGAACACAAGTAAAGTGCAAATTTAGGAAACCGTAGTTATTTGCTCCATTCGACACACTGAACCTACAAAGCCAAGCAACAACCAGTGTGGGTTTTGCTAAAGAGCTATTGTGGCAGCACAAAGCTGACAGACGCAAAATACTATAGCGCAAAGTGAAGCAAGTGTCCCCTTAAAGGTAGTAGAAACCTCCGTTTTGTGAAATCATTACTCACTAAGATAAACGTAATGCGCAAAACTTATTTATATGTATCGATCAACACTTCCACACACTTCCAGATCAACCGATCCGAGCAAGAGTGTTGTGCGAAGGTGCGAAAACAATTGTACTAGAATCCGATGAGCATAATGCGGATGCTAGCAGTTCTCTGTAGGTAAAATTAATTAGTCAAGATTGTGCGCCTGTTTGTTTACTGTTTTTCTGTTTCACGTTTACATCATTGCAAACATAAGTAATGTAAGGCCAGCCAAGCTTCCCGTGAGTAACAATCGCTTCGAGTAACGACGGATCAGGCAAGAAAACGCAGCAGTACGTCATTATTATACCTCAAAGCAGGACTACTCTCCATGAACGCCCTCAATGAATAAGTATGATTCAAATAAAGTAATATAAAGTAATTCTAGACTGTTTGTTTCATGTTTATGTATCGTGTGAGCTTTATGTGGTGCCTTTATGGTTTTTTTAAAGCATCAAATCCTGTCATATTCAACTGGAGCTTCTCTGTCGCTAGGACTGACTATCTGGATTCATGCAAAACTAGCACAAAAACTCTCCACTGTATTCTACTGCTCCACATTTTCGCCAACTTCAAGTGCTTCATAGCGCGTCTACTAAAAATCAGTCTATTAAGGGCGCTTATCTGACGCTTCACACCACAACCAACTGTCACATGGGTTCGATCAACGATACGTCAAATCATCGAATACAAATATTTACATGTTTAGTTGCTGAGGAAAATTTTCTCCCATTACTGCTTACATACCAGTATTTGTGTGCGGATTAGTAAAAAGTGGTAACAAACTAAGAAACCAAAATGTTTCGCACAGCAACAACCTCATCCCTTGCCTCACGCTTCTTCATCTCCATCAATCATCCACGAATAGCGCCACTTACCATTCCGCTTGCATCGTTAACGAATCATGCTCCCATCGCGTTCGATGGTCCGGCGAAGCGCCAATACAGTCGAAACCACGGCGATGAACATAATCAACGAAAGAAACGTGCCGGGCCGCTGCACTTTATCGCCGCAAGCTCATTTCTGTCCTGGTTTAGCAAAAAGTCCGACGATGAAAACACGCCCGAAAGTCAGCTAATCACCATCATCAAACGTTCGATCCTATCGATACAGAAAGAGGAATATCAGAAGGCGGAACAAATGTTACATCTCGCACTAAAGATGGCCCAGGACTTGCAGAGCAAGGATGGCATCACCTACATCTACGACATTATGGCCAACCTAGCGATGGAGGTCGGTGATTTCGCAAAGGCAGAAAAACTCTTCGTCAACGTTATGCAGCGGCTGTTTTCGGACGGGTTTCTTGAGGATCACATCAAAATGTTACACATCAGCTCAAAGGTAGCACATCTGGCGCAGCTGCAAGGTCATCTGGATAAAGCAGCGCAAGGGTTCGAATGGACGCTGGCAAAACTGGAGGAAAAGCTGAAACAGCTGGGCGATGACAACGGGAAAGAAATCCGGGAGCTTTGGGGAATCACGAAAAATTGGTACGCTCAGCT
>KZ062165.1:56361-74167 GCA_002091835.1 Anopheles maculatus | reverse complement strand
ATCCAAAAACCCTTGTATTTTGATCACAAAACATAGCTGCAAACGCCTCTAAACAATTTTTATTAACTAGTGAATAATGATGATGAACACAAGTAAAGTGCAAATTTAGGAAACCGTAGTTATTTGCTCCATTCGACACACTGAACCTACAAAGCCAAGCAACAACCAGTGTGGGTTTTGCTAAAGAGCTATTGTGGCAGCACAAAGCTGACAGACGCAAAATACTATAGCGCAAAGTGAAGCAAGTGTCCCCTTAAAGGTAGTAGAAACCTCCGTTTTGTGAAATCATTACTCACTAAGATAAACGTAATGCGCAAAACTTATTTATATGTATCGATCAACACTTCCACACACTTCCAGATCAACCGATCCGAGCAAGAGTGTTGTGCGAAGGTGCGAAAACAATTGTACTAGAATCCGATGAGCATAATGCGGATGCTAGCAGTTCTCTGTAGGTAAAATTAATTAGTCAAGATTGTGCGCCTGTTTGTTTACTGTTTTTCTGTTTCACGTTTACATCATTGCAAACATAAGTAATGTAAGGCCAGCCAAGCTTCCCGTGAGTAACAATCGCTTCGAGTAACGACGGATCAGGCAAGAAAACGCAGCAGTACGTCATTATTATACCTCAAAGCAGGACTACTCTCCATGAACGCCCTCAATGAATAAGTATGATTCAAATAAAGTAATATAAAGTAATTCTAGACTGTTTGTTTCATGTTTATGTATCGTGTGAGCTTTATGTGGTGCCTTTATGGTTTTTTTAAAGCATCAAATCCTGTCATATTCAACTGGAGCTTCTCTGTCGCTAGGACTGACTATCTGGATTCATGCAAAACTAGCACAAAAACTCTCCACTGTATTCTACTGCTCCACATTTTCGCCAACTTCAAGTGCTTCATAGCGCGTCTACTAAAAATCAGTCTATTAAGGGCGCTTATCTGACGCTTCACACCACAACCAACTGTCACATGGGTTCGATCAACGATACGTCAAATCATCGAATACAAATATTTACATGTTTAGTTGCTGAGGAAAATTTTCTCCCATTACTGCTTACATACCAGTATTTGTGTGCGGATTAGTAAAAAGTGGTAACAAAATAAGAAACCAAAATGTTTCGCACAGCAACAACCTCATCCCTTGCCTCACGCTTCTTCATCTCCATCAATCATCCACGAATAGCGCCACTTACCATTCCGCTTGCATCGTTAACGAATCATGCTCCCATCGCGTTCGATGGTCCGGCGAAGCGCCAATACAGTCGAAACCACGGCGATGAACATAATCAACGAAAGAAACGTGCCGGGCCGCTGCACTTTATCGCCGCAAGCTCATTTCTGTCCTGGTTTAGCAAAAAGTCCGACGATGAAAACACGCCCGAAAGTCAGCTGATCACCATCATCAAACGTTCGATCCTATCGATACAGAAAGAGGAATATCAGAAGGCGGAACAAATGTTACATCTCGCACTAAAGATGGCCCAGGACTTGCAGAGCAAGGATGGCATCACCTACATCTACGACATTATGGCCAACCTAGCGATGGAGGTCGGTGATTTCGCAAAGGCCGAAAAACTCTTCGTCAACGTTATGCAGCGACTGTTTTCGGACGGGTTTCTTGAGGATCACATCAAAATGTTACACATCAGCTCAAAGGTAGCACATCTGGCGCAGCTGCAAGGTCATCTGGATAAAGCAGCGCAAGGGTTCGAATGGACGCTGGCAAAGCTGGAGGAAAAGCTGAAACAGCTGGGCGATGACAACGGGAAAGAAATCCGGGAGCTTTGGGGAATCACGAAAAATTGGTACGCTCAGCTACTGATGGAGTGTAAACGGTTTGCGGAAGCGAAACAAGCGTTCCTGCAAGCGTACGAAGCGTACACCGAGATACACGGGAAGCTAACCGAGGAAGGGCTTACGATACTGAACAATCTCAGTGTTGCGTGCTCGAATGTAAGTTCCATTTCGTGATTTGGATGTTTTCTAGTTTCGGTACTAAGTTTTCTCTCACCCTTCTTCTAGCTGGAAGATTATGCTTCTGCGGAACGGTTCCTGAAGGAGGCCATTTCACTTGCAGCCCAAATTCCGGACCTCTCGGAAGCGGGTGTGTACAAAGCGAACCTTGGTTTGCTTTACCTGCAGCAAGGGCTACTGCGTCAAGCGTCCGAGTTTTGCACGTTCGCCTGGCGCTATGGCAACCAACACAAGCACGAAGAGACTGTGATACAGGCAACGTACTGTCTGGAGCAAATTAAGGCGATGCAAAAGTAATGACCGTTCCTCTTACGCTTTGATACAGCGGTGGTGCAACTCCTGGCTGCCAGGATACGACTTACTCACGACGTTATAAACCTTGTTACCTTTCTACTCGTTCGATAATAAACCTCATAGGTGTGTATACAAACTTTTCGATCGTTTGCTTAAAGGTTTATTGTTGTTAATGTAATTAGTATTATCGCTACCAAACGCCGGAACACTTTCGAATTAACTCTAACCAGCACGGTTCATCCTTACAGTAAATCTTCCATCTCACGCATAAACTGTAGATAAGCATCGTCTTTCGTCGGTTTTGAAGGATCCGCCGTGACCGTACGTGCATCGTGCTGATCGTGCACTGGCCGGGTCGGTGGCTTTGCCTTCCGTACTTCGTCCTTTTTCGCACGCAACGCACTGGGCACGAAGCGTGTGACGTCCGCACTAAGGTTTCGAATTTGCGGTTTTGCCGATATGGTCGCACTTTTCGGATCCTTCTGCTGGAGCAATTGTTGCTGTTGTGCCTGCTGGTGTAGCTGCATGTTGCGCTGCTGCTGTATGTGTTTTGGGGGAGGTCCGGCCGGTGGTCCGGGTGGCATCCGAATGCCCATCCGGGGTGGCATACCGGGTGGTGGTCCTCCGGGGATACCGGGTCGTCCGGGCATACGAAGTCCACCGGGCATACCGGAAAGCCCGGGTGGCCTTAGCGGCGGTGGTCGTATCATAAGCGGTTGCATCGATCCTGGTGGGCCGGGCATTGGGATAGAGGATGGCATTGGCATAAACTTGGGCATTGCAGCATCGGGTGCTGGCGCAGGGTTCGGTAGTGGGGGAGCCGATGGAGTCGGTATGGAGGAAAGAGAGGGCGCATCGGTGTGTGATTGTTCCTTTTTCTTCTGTACGCTTTCCATCTCCTTCATAAAATCGTCAATGTTTTGTCCGGACAGGGCAAGCATCTTCTGCTGTACGGTGTTCGGCTGCTTGACGTGCTTTTCACCGCCATCCGATTCTTCCGTGTTGTCCTTCGAGAACTTGGCGCTCTTCTGTGTTTCCGCGTGGAAGTTCTCCAGTTCGAAATCCAGCTCGGGCATGTCGAAAATGTCTGGCGGAGGTCCCGGTGGACAGCCCGGAATGCCATCATCATCATCGACGGGTTCGGTTGGTTCTACCGGGTTTTCGACCGGTTTCTTTAGCAACGGTGCAGGCGGTGGTACACTCCTTAACGGTGGCACAATGCTAGGCGGCGCAACGTTCGGTGGCATCGGTATGCGCGGGATAGACAGCGGACTGGGTGTTTCCGTTGCCGACGGAAGCGGAATATCATCTACCTGCACCTGTTCCGCATGGCGCACACTTTCGTAGTACTGTATGCGCTTATTTCGACGCTTTTCGTAATCCACCTCCTTTCGCTTCAATTCCGCCCACAGATCTGGATCATCCGCCTGGTACAACCGCATCACACGGTCCAGCGTTTCCTTTAACTTTTTACGCTTCTCCTTCAACACCTTCTCGTTCAACGGTGACGGTTGGTACACGTTAAACTCCATCTCGTCGATC
The DNA here is from genome assembly GCA_002091835.1 of Anopheles maculatus. Taxonomy (NCBI): domain Eukaryota; kingdom Metazoa; phylum Arthropoda; class Insecta; order Diptera; family Culicidae; genus Anopheles; species Anopheles maculatus. The sequence goes on along the minus strand of KZ062165.1, from coordinate 70,355 downwards.
TTTTCCATCTCCTCAATTAGCTGGGCCGGATCTTTCCCTTTCAGCACGGCAGCCCGCACCATTTGGCGCTGCTTTTTGTTTTTCTTAAGCTCCTTTTTGCGAGCTTCCTTGCGGGCCTGGTCCGTCGGGTTCATGTACTTACCACTCTTGGTGGTGTTTATTGAACGGCGACCCATTTTGCGGAGGGTTTCACAACGTTTTTCTCAATAAAAAAGTTTATGCTTTTCGCACACAAAATATTGTCGCATTTCCCGTCGGTGCCAAAACGTAAACACAGCAGCTTGCTCGACTCGGCTGCTCGAATCTGCTCGAACATCCTTTGGGTCGAGCAAAACTGATCGAAAATTGGACAGATAAAAAATTTTGCTCGACTCTCCGAAATGCACCGAAAAGATAGTTTAAATTACCCGTTACTTTTGTGATTTTAATTGAAATTATACACAATACTAGCAACTCGCAACATTTCAATAATCATACTTAAAACAGTTATTTTATTATTCTTTTCAATTCTTTCTTTAAATCTGCCACAACAAATCCGTTGGCGATAACATTTCGGTAAGAAAGCGCATACAGTATGTGTGCAAAGAAAAAAAAATACAAAGCTCAGCTTCGTTTTAACGCGTGTACAAACTAAAAACGCAGAAATATGCGCTATATGGACAGAGCAAATCTCATCTTTGTTCTATCGTGTGTTCAATTACCTTCAGACATGATCCCTGCAATGAGAATTAAAACAGGAATTAGTACGCGACTACGAGGACAAAGAGCACCATGAATCATGCTCCAGAAGCACACATACACGCACGAAACATCAACGTGCATTGGCTTTATGCTACTATGCAAACTGCTGCAACAAAAGGGTCAGTGCATGCGATTCCCAATCGTCGATAGCGCTATCAGTACGTGCGTGACTATCGGCACGACGAGAGGTCCGCACAACGGTGGAGAAAGAAAAGGTAACAATCTACTTACAGATAAGAACGTAATGACACACAACAGCTGGAAGACATATCTACACATTCAGCTACGAAAGAACACGGCACACAATTAGGCTGTTGCCTCTTACTGGGCGTCCCCACCAGGTCAACGGTACATGTATTTCGATTTCGGCTATTTATTCTTATCACATCCCACCCATCATCGCCAGCAGGGCAGTAGTGCTACAATTATTATTGCTCTCTTTTTCTTACACCTATTATCGCTTCTCTGCCGCGATTCTTCTCTACCTAAGAGTTACGCCGTTTGTGAAAACATTGTGAAGCATTCATGTTGAATAAACTGGACGTTGGGCGTTTGTTTTTGCTGTTGACACGTTGCACCGATACACAATTAGGGAAGTCGTCTACGTGAAGCATCTTCCAGAGGGAAAACGAATCAAAGTCTATTGGACAATAAGCGAGCATGCATGCGCTCCTACTACAAACTCAGCACATTTACGGCTAACTAACATTTAAGAAACGATGTGTTTGTTTAATTTTCCTTCACATTCAACTAACAAAATGGCTACAACAACGGAAATAAACACGCACAGGCAAATAAAATACGTACGTAATATATAGAAGTATAACGATGACGAAGGTACACAGGAAGATAGACGGCAGCCACTGGACCTCGCACACCTACCGAGTCCTCTATTCAAACCTAGCAATAATTACCATCATGCCCACGCCGGCCAACATGGCCGTAATTTCCTTCAGCGATTGCCACAGCTTGGTGGATTCTTCCAGCAGCTCCGGTATCACCGATACGGTCGCAATGTAAATGAAGCCACCGGCGGTGAAGGGAAGTACCCACGATTCGGCCGCATCACTCCCACTGCCCAGCAGGGCAAGCACGGTACCGGCCAGCGCACCCACAGCCGTCGTTAGCTGCAGCAGCATTGCCTTCTTCTTGGAACATCCGGACTTCACCAAGATCGCAAAGTCACCAATTTCGTGCGGCACCTCATGCAGCAGGATAGTGATGGTCGTGATTAGGCCGATACTGTTACCCGCCAAATAAGACGCACCGATCGCCAATCCATCCGTAAAGTTGTGCGTAAAATCGGCCGCCAGATTAAGATAACCGGCGATCTTAATATTATCCTCCTTCTTCGGTTCTTTCCGCACGGCTTTGCCCTTTGCTTTCGCTTCCTCCTTTTTCGATTTCGTGCTTCCTTCTGGTTGTTTTTTGCCACCTTCCTTCTTGTCTTTCTTACTCTCGGTCGGGGATGGTGGTGGTGAGCTTTTGCTGGGCTTCTTATCCTGTACTGGTGCAGCCACCGGTTTCGGTCCGCCATGACTGTGGCCATGGCCATGTCCATGTCCCGTATCTTTCTTAATCAATCGCACAAACTTCTCAACTGCCAGGAACACAATAATTCCAGCCAAAACCCACAGCCCGACACGCATGTCATGACCGTGGCTCTCGCCTTCCTCACCATGATGATTATGAGAGTGACCATGGTCATGGCCGTGACCGTGCGAGTGACCACCGTCCCCGTGCGAATGTGGCTGAATGGCGTGTGGGATTAGGTGCAGGAAGGCATCCCCCAGCAAACCGCCCGAAGCGAAGGCAAGTAGCGTTTTCAGGCGTGGTTGCATCTCTTCCGTGTTATCTAGCGGGATGGCAAACAGAATGAAAAACGGTGCCGCACTAATCAGCAACGTTGAGCCAAGTGAATGCACCCAGATGTAGAAGGTATCTAAAATGGGACAAGAATAATATGCTTTTTCAACTGCCTTTTTCGGAGTCGGATTCGATTCTTGCTTACCTCTCGGAGGTTTACTATCACTTGTTGGCTTTTCCTGGCGATGATGATGATGATGATGACCGCCATCATGATGATGGTGGTGATGATCATGATGATCATCTTCACCATGATGATGGTGATGGTGGTGATGCGGAACCGCGACCGGTTCTTCCTCGTACACCTCGTTCGCATGCTTCGAATACTTAAAGCTGGGGCTTTCGTGATGATGATGGTGATCATGCTCATGTAGATCATGATCATGGTCGTGGGCATGCTGCCCGTGGGCGCCACATAGCGTCGGGAAGGACAGGAACATAATCACTAGAAACAACCCGAGCGCAATGTGCACCCGGTAGGAGGTGGATTCTTCCTTCAGCGGAATCACTTTCGGGGCAGACCCCCGGCTTTCGGCGTGTTTCATTTTGTTTTATTTTCTTTCTTTCTCCTCCCACCTTTTCGAAGCTTTGCTGCGTACGTGTGCGGGTTTGATGTATCGAGAGCGACCGCTAGATGTTGATAACGATTCTGATTCGTTCGATCTTCCGGCGCAACTAAACAGATTGTTGCATTACCTGCTGCCTAGAGCACTAAACGCATTATGTACACGCAATACAAACACGCCACGCTTGCACTTGATTTGTTCGCTTTGAGACGTATCTTTGCACGCAGGATAAAAACGGTGTCGGTATTATATATTCCTCAAACATGGATTCACAGCATTTCTTAACGAAAGAGTTGGAAAACATCTGGATTTTGACGAAGCTAAGCTGTCATCGTGCAATGCTGCAACGGCGGCCATCTTTGTACGGTGTGCGATGTTTTGCGCTGTTTTTTTGTTACTGGAAGATAAAATGTACTTTTTGATCAAGTTTCAACATAAATTCACATGAAAATGTTCAATAATATTTGTTTATTATGTTTTCTACTTATGATCGAAGAAATGTAGCATATTTACCTCCATCCTAAGCAAATAATTACGACATGCAACCGTCATTTTGAACCTTGCTTACCCAAGTTTCAAGAAATCAAGTAGGCACCGCTCAACACGCTCGCTTTTTCAAATCCTCCCATTTGACAGCAGCTGTTGGGGCAACTGCCATCGGAGTTTTGTATTGTAGCGGATTAGCAGGAAAATGTTTCATAAATAATCGTGCGCGTTTTTGTAACTGTCCCGCTGTTTGCATGTTTTTTCTTAGTGTATTTACCGTGTAATCTTGTGCCGTAAAGAAGTGTCCCGAAATGAATTCTCGCATCGCAACACCAAAACATCGGTTTGGACCAGCAGCATCTGCTGCTTCTGTTGCTGTTGGTACTTCATCACCGACGAAAGCGTCCACCCCAAGATTGCGCCCGGCAAGCTCGAAATTGGCTACGTGTTTGCTCACGAAACGCACCCACTTGAACACATCGAGTTCGGAATCATTGCCGACCACTCCGGTCCGAACGCCCAAAAGTGGTTCCACGCGACCACCAAGCTTTGGCAATGGGCTAGAAATGAAATCCAAATCCTCTACTTCGCTTGACATCAACAGCTGCTACACACCGTCGTCCACATACCGAGCACCACCGGTATCGTCGAAAAGTGTTTCCAAAGATTTCGGTACACCGCGCAACGGTTTGAAGCGTGCCGTAGCACGCGAGAATCTACTTAACGCAAGAACGCCGGAATGTTTCTCACGCATTTCACTGGACAGTCCGCAAGCGTTTGGAGGGAGGCATCGTACCAGCCAAACAAAGCTAGATGAAACACAGCGCAGCACAAAGGAGAAAGACAAGGATGGTACGGGGAGTGAAATAAGCAACCTGAAGGTAGCCGTACGCATCCGGCCCCTATCGGCGAAGGAATGTATCGATTCGGTGGCAAACATTGTACGGGTAGAGAACAACGAGCTGTACATAAATGGGGGAAATACGGCCGATAATCTTGCCGGAGTCGAGCACTACTTTCTGTACGATCATGTGTTTTGGTCGTGTAATGCTGAGGATCCTGCTTACGTGAGCCAAGCCGGAGTGTACTCCAACCTTGTCCATCCTCTACTCGATAAGGCTTTCGAAGGGTACAACACCTGTCTGTTCGCGTACGGACAAACGGGATCCGGCAAGAGCTATAGTATGATGGGGATGGATCTGGATGAGAATTACGACGTTACACCGAACCCGGATGCTGGCATTATACCACGCTTCTGTCACGAACTGTTCGCGCGAATTAATGCACTCAAGGGTCAGGTTCATGCCGAAGTAGAAGTGAGCTATTTTGAAATATACAACGAAAAAATACACGATCTACTGTCCGTTACACCGACGGATGGTGTAATCACCCTATCGACTCCGGGCCAAGGATCGAAACGGCCTGCCCTAAAAGTACGCGAACACCCTCTCTACGGACCGTACGTTGTGGATTTATGCAAGCATCCGGTAGACTCGCACACTGCCTTACGGAATTGGCTTGCAGTGGGAAACAGCCAGCGAGCGACAGCGGCCACCGGAATGAACGACAAAAGCTCACGATCACATTCCATTTTTTCGGTTGTACTGTCGGTACACCGCGCAACGGTTTGAAGCGTGCCGTAGCACGCGAGAATCTACTTAACGCAAGAACGCCGGAATGTTTCTCACGCATTTCACTGGACAGTCCGCAAGCGTTTGGAGGGAGGCATCGTACCAGCCAAACAAAGCTAGATGAAACACAGCGCAGCACAAAGGAGAAAGACAAGGAAGGTACGGGGAGTGAAATAAGCAACCTGAAGGTAGCCGTACGCATCCGGCCCCTATCGGCGAAGGAATGTATCGATTCGGTGGCCAACATTGTACGGGTAGAGAACAACGAGCTGTACATAAATGGGGGAAATACGGCCGATAATCTTGCCGGAGTCGAGCACTACTTTCTGTACGATCATGTGTTTTGGTCGTGTAATGCTGAGGATCCTGCTTACGTGAGCCAGGCCGGAGTGTACACCAACCTTGTCCATCCTCTACTCGATAAGGCGTTCGAAGGGTACAACACCTGTCTGTTCGCGTACGGACAAACGGGATCCGGCAAGAGCTATAGTATGATGGGGATGGATCTGGATGAGAATTACGACGTTACACCGAACCCGGATGCTGGCATTATACCACGCTTCTGTCACGAACTGTTCGCGCGAATTAATGCACTCAAGGGTCAGGTTCATGCCGAAGTAGAAGTGAGCTATTTTGAAATATACAACGAAAAAATACACGATCTACTGTCCGTTACACCGACGGATGGTGTAATCACCCTATCGACTCCGGGCCAAGGATCGAAACGGCCTGCCCTAAAAGTACGCGAACACCCTCTCTACGGACCGTACGTTGTGGATTTATGCAAGCATCCGGTAGACTCGCACACTGCCTTACGGAATTGGCTTGCAGTGGGAAACAGCCAGCGAGCGACAGCGGCCACCGGAATGAACGACAAAAGCTCACGATCACATTCCATTTTTTCGGTTGTACTGAAACTGGTCGAAATTGTGCACAGTAGCGATACGGACGATGGCGCTGACCGCCCCGCTAGTACGTCGGTAAAGCAGACGAAGCAGAGCAAAATCAGTCTGGTCGATTTGGCCGGTTCTGAGCGCGTGAGTCAAACGTGTGCGAGTGGAGCACGGCTGAAGGAAGGCGTTAGCATCAACAAGAGTCTGCTAACGCTTGGGAAAGTCATAGCGGCTCTGGCAGATCCGAAGAAAAGTGCAAATGCGTACATCCCGTACCGTGACTCCGTACTAACGTGGCTCCTGAGGGTGAGTACCAAGCACAACACTACATAAACATTAAACACATGTTGAAATTTTAGGATTGCGATACCATTTATTGCCTCACCGGGTACATTTCTATTGGAAAATCGTTTAATTCATCAAAATTCCACTTGGTGGAAGCGCCATACTGCGAAGAACCCTTCGATGATGCTTACACTTGCACACGAGGGCACACTTTTTGCAGCACGGTTTCTGAATGGGCTTGCGGGACACTATCGGTGCATCCACTGAAAAAATGGAACTATAATATTAATTATTCGAATAAGAGTAAGGGATCGCTGGCCACATACCTGTATCTATCGACCGATCTTGCTTATCGGTTCGCTTGCCGCTGAACAGTTTCTTCCACTTCATCCTGTAGATTGCCCTTTTTTTTGTTTAATTTTATATTTTAGATATTTTTTTTGTGTCACACTTCAGTGACGAACGTCCTCTCTCGCTGAGATTCTTTTGAAAAGTGAACTACAAGTTTGAAATTTCGTTCAATGCACTGCCAGAACGGCAAGGAACTGATCGCAGAAAGTACGGGAAAGCATCAACCACAAAGGAAGTAGTGTCGGTTACACGAATGCAGATAAAAATATGGTCAATTGGGGTTTATGTTTAATGTTGGAGAAACAGCAAGAATTTCTAATGAAAAACCAGCTAACATTGCACATTGCAAGCGGTCTATGTTTTTGTTTGGATTCTGTATCAAAATTAACGGATTATGAGATAAGCTAAAGGTCGTGCGCCATTTTCCGTCTTTTTATGCAACTGCTGTAGACGATGTCCGTCCGATAAGCTTCTAAATTCAATGAAACCGATCAACCATCCAAATCTGCCGTTTATGAAATATTCTTGATAACAGGAAACATACATAAAATTTAAACATTGTTGCCTAACCGTTTTAAAATCAAAGGGAAACGCTTTCCTATCATAAGACCACGCTTTCGGGCTGTATAACTAACTTTATGATAAAGAATTCCCGCCCCAACACGTCAGACGAACAGTTTCTTTTTAACCATAAAACCACGCCATTCCGTATCTGTTATCAGCTTCTTCGGAAAGGCTCCGTGTTGATAAAAGAAGGAGGTTCATGTGAACCAGTTTTAGTCAGAAGTGTTGGACCTCGATACTTGCGCAAAGACGCATACGTGACATCAAAACCCGCCCTCTCCAGACACGCGGGGATATACATTAGATCAAATCGCTGCAGGTGTCCCGGAGCGTTGGGCGTTGTTCATCGAAGTGTCGCATGATATCGTCCCTGGTGTAAAGTCTACCCCTACGATGGCAGTGGGACATGGTGAAGTGCATTGTTATTGCGCCATTGATCGTATCTTATCAGTATGCGGCCAACCGGTGCGGCTGGTGAGGACAGTCGTCCCGATGGTGAAAGATTGTATCTAGGTGATCGGGTGTGGAGTGGCAGTATCTTGTTGATTGATTTCCACATTTCAATTAGGGTAATTTGTATGTGTCGCTGTTGGGAAAAAGGTATAATTATCAAAATTCGAAACCCACCCTTAAGCCCCTCATTTATTTTATAACCTATTTCCACAATACGCAACAAGACTATAAAATCGACAAAATTCTCTTCCTCTGGAGAAAAGTGCAAAGATACGAAATGCCAAACAAAATTCCCAATCGCCACCGTCTTCTCAGAATCGGCTGCTAAAGGAGCTCTGGAAAAAGTATCTCTTCGACGTTGCACAATAAATTTGAACGGACAATCTTCAATTGGAGAGCCATCTCCAATCATTCTGTAGCCGAAAAAGTTGTTCGATTGCACATTAAGTCCTCGAAATACTCGAATACTTGCGAATTTCTACTACATACATTATTAAGGAGTTGCACTATGTTTGTAGGGGCGGCCCGGTGGTGATGCGACAGCGACGCCGGTCTTCACACGGCAGGACCGGGGTTCAAGTCTCATCTGGGCCGTTCCCCCATAGTGAGGATTGACTATCCAGCTATGCGGTAACAATAAGTCTAGTAAGCCACAAATGGCAGGCATGACCTAAGACGTCGTTAGGCCAAGAAAGAAGAAGAATATGTTTGTAAGATACTTCTTCATCCAAAGTTAGTCCCAGAATTTTTAATTACTTTCGTTAATGTTTTAAGATCTTCAATAACACACGTTCTGTTTGCAATATTGTAAAGGTTAATATTTATTTTTCGTTTATGAAAACATCCACAAAAACTCTAAATATGTATATGTATATAGGTACTATATATGTAACACGACTCTCTAAATATCATACTCGTCTCCTTATCCTCTCTAAAGGAAGGAGCGCGATTAAATACTAAAATCTGATTGTAAATTGATCGGATTACAAGTGCTTCTTTTTCCGGGGTTTTCTATATCATTTTCTATAACAATTGATGCTTTCCAGTTGCCAGCTGTGCTCAGGAAAACTAAAACCTTCATTCAGCGATCGCACGCAAAAATAGTGTCCCACGCAGTGTAATCGTGTAACAGCACGATGTAAAAATATGTTAGCAGCGCACTGGATACGTACCCAGCCAAAAGCCATGCTCCATTACAACATGCTAAAATGCATATCGAATGGCTTGTGTGGATTGTTTGTATGAGAAAAGTGTAAGATCTTTCTGTCGCTGTTTGTAAAGCGTGTAGGAAACTATCTTATCAACAGGAAAAAAATGCAACAATCTTTCAATTCGTAGCTAAACAATGTTCTAAAATTACACTACATTCAACATATTTTTCGATTTTTCTTGTAGTTTTCGTTCTCTACTGCAATCACCAAAATTGCAATCTGATTTGTTTCCTGTGTATGTATTCTCCTCGTAGCATAGTTTAATAATATAGATATCAGTCTTTTCGCATCAACAATAAGCAGTGGGTACGTTTGTCTCTCTTGAGGATTCCCCAACATTGAGGGAAAATTCAGACCACGAGTTTACGGTACTACTGATTATCGTTTTGCCACAACGTTCTTAACGTTGCACTGTGCCCGGTGTTTGAGTTGCCGTCGCGCTCCGATTTGCCGACTGAGTTAGTTCTTATGGTATGGTAAAATTTAACTTTTCGTTTTCCCAAAACTCTTACACAGTAAATAACTTAAAATCTACCGTTAAAATATCTAACGATCAGTAAACACTTCGTTACTCGTTCGATTCATAGGCGATTCTTCCCAATATGTGACGTGTGCTCATTTGCTTTCGATCGATTCCTGTCGATTAAAGCCGGCAACGCGCGGGCTAATGTGCTGCCGATGATTGCCACCGGTCGGGCTGGTGGACAGCGTCATGCCTCGCGCCGCTGCACACATCTCCTCTTCCTCGTCCTCCTCGCGCAGCTCATCGTTGCATTCTTCGGCGTCCTCGCTGATGCTTTCGGTCGTGATACGTTGGCCACGCTTCCGCATGTATGCACCGAGCGGTCGCTTCTTTTGCTCCTTGCAAAAGGGGCAAGAATCCTTCGACGATTTGCCAGCGGACGCTGATTTGCCGATGTAGCTGAGCAGTTTTGCTGGAAGAACAAGAGGAAAACGGATGCTATGAGTGAACAGTGTGGTTCCTACAAACAAACGATATGGGCAGCTACAGCACACAATGTAGTCATACGCGACTGAATCTCTGGCAACCGTAGCGTTCTTATCACGCGCCCCGGGTATTTACCAAACATACATTTACACAGCAGTTGAATGCAAATATGCATCAAAAGGGGAGGAGGGAACGCCTTATCTAGTGTTGCACCATCAATGTATGCGCTTGGTTGGTGCCATTTTGTGTCATAATTCTTCACACCCATTGGTCTTTAGCAGCTTCGCTCTAATTCAATGTTTTTGGTGCATTGCACTCTTGCTTTAACACACTCCATATTACCCTCGTATACTTAGGCATGGAACAGCCGTTACAAAGGATAGAGCCTGTACGCTAACAGTGCCATTTCAAAATGTACTGCGCAAAATGATAATGATGGTACACACCCTCTGCTCGGGTGTCACCTAATGATGGTATCCTCTCGAGATATACTACACCGAGTAGTGGTTTGGTGGACGCAACACGCCAACCGTCCGTGTGTATCCGTGATATCTCTCTCGCTCGCCATAGTCACGAGACGTTCGTGTTTCAAGCGGTTGTTTATTGTCGTTTGTTTTTTGTCCGCTGTGTGTCCGCGCGCTCTGTTCATGATGTTCAAGCTATTAAACGATTGAAGCCAGCCCAGAGCTTTAGAGGGGAGTTTTTATATTTGTTTACAAATTGATAAAATTGTTATGATACTGTGTTGAGCGGCGGCGGGCACGTGAGTGAAGCCTGCGAGCAACGCCAAAAAACAAAGATGTAGATTTTCTTGGTAAAGTACAAACTCCGAACGTTTTTGTGCTCCAAATATTGTTTGTCTATCGTCTTCTTGATACTTCTAAGCCTCACTTTTTATTCGGTTTCTTATCATTATATTTTATTAACCATTAATCGCTGGTAGAGTATTAGTTTTGAGCTTTTTTTGCTTCTGCTTTCGTTTCCTTGTTTTGATTACTTAAATGTGGTTGAACTCTGCATCTACTGTCTTGAGTCTGTGAGATGTCCTCGAAAGAATAACGTTTTGCGACAATCCTTATCAAAAATTGGTGTCCGCCTTTGTCTGTTGCCAAATCGCAATTTCGTCCGACAAAAGATTAAAATATAACCGCGAATGTAGGACGTGTGTGTTTCAAAGTACGCAACAATCAAACCCTGAGAGTCGACCAGTGTTAATCAATCAAAAACGGGACCTACTATCGGTTGATTTCTTATCGCCTCTTGTTTAATTCGAATATTAATGTAAAAGAAGTAGGAAAGTACACCCCGGTGAAGAATCCGGATTCGGAAACAAAACCACAACAAAATTGTAATATATTTACAAAACCCCAAACCCCCCCGATAGTAGAATTAGATTGATGGCAAATTTACTGATAAGAGCAAAATGTATGATGCCCAACCTGATGATGTGTCTCGCGGTGGAGGAAAAGCCGACACAAACAACGGACCTTGGGACGGAGCGGCAGAAATGAACTTGGAACGAACTTAGAGGTTAGAGGATCCCCATGTGGTCCGACCGACCGGACAGATAACACGCTATCGGCTGTCAGTTAGGCCTGGAGCGGAACAATTGCAATCAGACCTAAGGCGGCAGGCAGCAGCATGCGGACACAAAAAGAGTATAAACAGTAATAAAAATCGGAAAAGGTTATCTCGCGTGGCGTGGCGAGGAAAGTGGTCTCTTCACAGAAGACCATATCTTCAGTTCAAGTTTTATTTTAAACGTCCTTGCTGAACAATGCCATCTGCCTAAAGGCCCTCTCTGGTGGCCATCACCGCGTGGATATTGTGTGTACGTGATCGTGTGCACGTGGTGCTTTTATTTTTAAATGGTCTCTTGGTGTCACTTTCTTCACCGATAGAAATCGAGAGCGATGGAAAACCTTTCGCTTGTCTACGATGGAATAACCTTTTCCAAGGTCTTTGCTATTACTCTTGCTGGATGGCCATTAGTTGTCTGGGATGCTATTAATGTACCTCTAAAGCAATACCCCCCGATTGGTGGTAATAATTGAATATGGTTGCATTTCTTCTTTTCCCCTTCCCGAGCTCTGTGTAACGCATGCGCCACCCAACAATTTCCCACACCCAGGTCTCTCTCTACCTTACGCACGAACAAATGTAGGTCAAAGTATTCGTTGGGCGTTGGGTGAATCGTCTGTGGGTTGTTGCGTTGCATCGCGTGCAGTCAAAAGACAATCGGAAGGAATGAATGCAACCAGACATAAATGAGCTTACATCAAGCAGGGACAAGTGACACCGAGGTGACTCTCTGGTGTGGACAAGTTAATTTAACCCTTCAGACCCGGGGAATGTCCCGGATAGTTGTGCTGTTGGCTGAATGGTGTGAAACTGTCAAGCTGGAACAGTTGATTGCATTAGTCAGAATCAGAGTGATTCATTTCCGCGTTAGACGAAAGTCTAAGAGAATATTTATATTACACCATTTTACGATTTCATCACTTATGGTAAAAGTGTCTAAATTATCGTTTTTTTTAACTCTCTTGGACCCGATCTCGATCTAATCCGATAGGTAAGTAAACAGATTTTGGTTAAATTCCGCTGTAAGTTCAGCTCTCCTGGTACGTGTTAATTAAGCCGGTCAGTGCAAATTAACATCGCACAATGCATTATGATCTTCTCACGACGTTTAACACATGATATCGTCTAAAAGATGGCGCGTGTGTGTTAGATCGAGTATGTATCTGTCCCAGTTCTACACTTTCGACACTTCTGACATAATCTTGACGTAAGTGTGACGTGTACTACCCCCCTTTCTAAACAGCTAGCAGCAGCCATTTAAACTGTTTTAAATATTTCTCCTAACTTCAATTGTTGTGGCCACTTTTACCGGTCGTATAATCGTCGATGGACGGTCCCCTCTTCGACGAGTGCATTTTTTCATTTTCCTTTCTATATTTGTCGCTCCAACTCAAGGGCAAACATTGCCTCCGGGGGTTGGGTCTCTATTCTAGCTTGCACAACATTTGCATTAAGTGCAAACTTCCGTTCAGTGCTCTGCTCTGCTGATATGGCTGTTTAACGAGATTATTTACGATGCTGTAACTCGCAAAAACTACAACAGTAGATCGCTCGCGTGTGGATGAGGATCACTAGCAGTGCAGGGACCTGCTGTGGATCGAATTAAAGTATCACATTTCTTCCATTCTTTCTGTCCGACCGGAAGGGGAAGATGTGGGATTATAAGGTGGCCGGTGATGCTGATGTCAGCCTTGGTGCGTTCAGCTTCAAGTACCATCATCATTGTACAAAGACAAAAGCGTACAAATTCGCGGCTGGTTGACGATCTTATTGCGTCTTTACACATCATGGACATGGACTTTTGTCCGATGGTACGTACAAGCGTCAGATTTCAGTTCCGCTTTCCTGGAGACCTGGGTCTCCTCAGCTTGCGGACAAAGTACAACGCTCTCGGAACGAATGGAGTGTGCTGATGCTTTGAAGAGGGATAGTTCTGGGGGTATGTTGTTTGGTATTTACTATTTTTATCAAACCGGTCTCTCTCTTTAGCCATTCTCCAATAGGTAGGAATGCAAGTATGGTAGGTAGGTGGGTTTTTTGTGTTGCGGTCGACTGCTATAGCAGATGTTCGCGCAAGGTTCAGTGGTTTCGTTGCGCTTCGAGGGTAAGCTAACGTAGGCGCGTCCCCACTCCACTTTCCTGGTGTTGCAGTAACTGACCATAACATAATCGTCAAGCCCTTCTCTAATTCCTTTTTCTGTGCAAACCTCACAATTCGGTGTCATATTGCTGCTGCACCCGACACAACCAGACATTTGCGACACTACAGAGTGTCTGGTGGAATGTGGTCTACTGCAACGTTGGTGCGTTTTAAGCGTTCCTACTACATTGGCGGCGCCATGTCGGTTGCCTACTATTGGCACTGATCCACGAGCGAATGTAATTTTAGCCAAATCAGCGAAAGAGCACGAGACACC
>KZ062165.1:0-48223 GCA_002091835.1 Anopheles maculatus | reverse complement strand
GGTGACTCTCTGGTGTGGACGAGTTAATTTAACCCTTCAGACCCGGGGAATGTCCCGGATAGTTGTCTGGCTGGATGGTGTGAAACTGTCAAGCTGGAACAGTTGATTGCATTAGTCAGAGTCTGAGTGATTCATTTCCGCGTTAGACGAAAGTCTAAGAGAATATTTATATTACACCATTTTACGATTTCATCACTTATGGTAAAAGTGTCTAAATTATCGTTTTTTTTTTACTCTCTTGGACCCGATCTCGATCTAATCCAATAGGTAAACAGATTTTGGTTAAATTCCGCTGTAAGTTCAGCTCTCCTGGTACGTGTTAATTAAGCCGGTCAGTGCAAATTAACATCGCACAATGCATTATGATCTTCTCACGACGTTTAACACATGATATCGTCTAAAAGATGGCGCGTGTGTGTTAGATCGAGTATGTATCTGTCCCAGTTCTACACTTTCGACACTTCTGACATAATCTTGACGTAAGTGTGACGTGTACTACCCCCCTTTCTAAACAGCTAGCAGCAGCCATTTAAACTGTTTTAAATATTTCTCCTAACTTCAATTGTTGTGGCCACTTTTACCGGTCGTATAATCGTCGATGGACGGTCCCCTCTTCGACGAGTGCATTTTTTCATTTTCCTTTCTATATTTGTCGCTCCAACTCAAGGGCAAACATTGCCTCCGGGGGTTGGGTCTCTATTCTAGCTTGCACAACATTTGCATTAAGTGCAAACTTCCGTTCACCACCGCACCAACACGATCCGCATTGCCACAGGAAGCAAAGTAACAGGAGTGTAGCCCTATCAGCAACCAACACCACCACCCATTCTTTCTGTCCGACCGGAAGGGGAAGATGTGGGATTATCAGGTGGCCGGTGATGCTGATGTCAGCCTTGGTGCGTTCAGCTTCAAGTACCATCATCATTGTACAAAGACAAAAGCGTACAAATTCGCGGCTGGTTGACGATCTTATTGCGTCTTTACACATCATGGACATGGACTTTTGTCCGATGGTACGTACAAGCGTCAGATTTCAGTTCCGCTTTCCTGGAGACCTGGGTCTCCTCAGCTCGCGGACAAAGTACAACGCTCTCGGAACGAATGGAGTGTGCTGATGCTTTGAAGAGGGCTAGTTCTGGGGGTATGTTGTTTGGTATTTACTATTTTTATCAAACCGGTCTCTCTCTTTAGCCATTCTCCAATAGGTAGGAATGCAAGTATGGTAGGTAGGTGGGTTTTTTGTGAGGCCTCCAGTGTGTGTGTGTGTTGCGGTCGACTGGCATAGCAGATGTTCGCGCAAGGTTCAGTGGTTTCGTTGCGCTTCGGGGGTAAGCTAACGTAGGCGCGTCCCCACTCCACTTTCCTGGTGTTGCAGTAACTGACCATAACATAATCGTCAAGCCCTTCTCTAATTCCTTTTTCTGTGCAAACCTCACAATTCGGTGTCATATTGCTGCTGCACCCGACACAACCAGACATTTGCGACACTACAGAGTGTCTGGTGGAATGTGGTCTACTGCAACGTTGGTGCGTTTTAAGCGTTCCTACTACATTGGCGGCGCCATGTCGGTTGCCTACTATTGGCACTGATCCACGAGCGAATGTAATTTTAGCCAAATCAGCGAAAGAGCACGAGACACCCGAGCCAGTCAGTCAATGCAGTAGTGAGGTTCTACTACAATGGGATTTTTACGTATGAATTTAATGGATGGGCAGTCAGGGTGGCGCGCACACGAGATCTGTTTATATCTCGGTCAGTCTAAATTTAGAGATTTGCTGCAGGTCAATTTTTACGTGATTGATGCTGCGGCGCTTCTCTTAAGTCATCATCAAGGGAGAAACGTAAACAACCGGCCCCGGAGTCATTCAGCCAGTACGCTGTGTTGTTTTGTTAGAAAATAGTGCTAACGACAAAAATGTCTCCTTCTCCTGGCCATGGTGTTTTTGTTGTGTCTCGTGCTGCTGTGTCTGACTGCTGAATGCTGGTGTGTTGGAGTAAAAGTAAACAATTTCGGGTTCGGGATATTTTGGCAAGTGCGTAATATTCGAGGAACGGGTTTCTCCTTTCAAAAAACGGAGCTCCAAAATCTCTGGACCGCATTTTTTGTACTAATTGGACCAGTTTTTTTTATGCAGACTGCCGCCGCTACTGCTACATCGTTGGAACGAATTAATGTGAAGTGAATATGATAAAGCCAGCAAATGAAGGAGGTCAGCAGAACGGAAATGTTGAATTTGTATAGAACGTCCGTTCGTTAATGCACACTGCGAGCCTCGCGTTTAATAAGCAATAGGTGAGCGAGCGAGCGAGAGGGAAAGATGTGGTTTTTCGAGGTTACGCGCCTTCGTGCCAGGTAAAAAGGAAGAAACTCATCGCACTACTACGGTGAATAAAATTTGCAACAAAAAATACACTGCGCGGTTATAAAGCCGTTCCACCCCCCCCTTGCCCAGCGCATGCAATTGGAGGGTTCAAATAAGGCGCAAATAAGCTACGCGGCAAACGCAAAACACTTCCATTTGTTGTAGCGCTACGGCGACGGCAACGCTGAGAACCGATAAACACAAGCAAAACACACCGGTAGATCGCAGTGCGCCACGACACACTACTGCGTTTCTTTCCCCAACCTTTTGACGTGTTCCGGTGTTTGCCGATGTTGTAATGTGTTGTTATTTTTTTATGCACTTCACGTGACTCCAGTTGCATTCATCTAAATAGCTGGGTTATTTACAAAACTAGAGGAAATTCCCGAGATTGTAAGAACCCAAGAAAAATAGGCATTGTTTTGTCACACCCGTTTTTTTTTTTGCGAGATGCTGTCAGTGCATGACGACGTCAGTCACACTGACAGCATTCTCCACCGCACTGAGAGTGTCTATATCTATCTGGCTTGTTGTCTGTGCTGGTTTACCTTGAGCGCTTGTGCTGCTGCTGCTGCTCGAGCTCGAGTGGTGTCGTCGCTGTTGCTGCTGCTGCTTAGCTTTCGAGACGGGATTGTTCAGAGGATTCTCCAGTGTGCCGTACACGTGAGATGGGGGTGATGGGGGGGATGGGGGATCACGAGAGTGGCCAACGGCAGACCGTACGTGTTCCAGCAGGATTCCGCTCCGTGCCATACAACCTCCAAAACGATAAAGTGGTTGGCGGCCAATTTCAACGACTTCACCGCGCCGAATGTGTGGCCTCCCAGCTCCCCAGATCTTAATCCAATGGATTATTTCGTGTGGGGCGCGGTGGAACGGGACACCAACAGAACCTCCAGCAACACCAAGGCGGAGCTGATGTCGAAAATCAGGTCCGTTTTCGCGGCCCTACCTCGCGAAACTGTCGCCAGGGCTTGTTTTCGGTTCCGGAGACGGGTGGAGGCCGTAATAGAAGCCGAGGGCGGATATTTTGAATAAAATGAATAAAATACATGGTAAGCTACTATTTTATAAAACAAAAAAAATTTCCCCGATGATTAATTTTGTCATAAATTTTTTTTGTCTTTCTCCGTAAGTGACTGTCAAATTTATCTCGAACACCCTGTATATTCGCTCAAGTACACAGCTCAATTTATCTTTTACTGTGGAAAGTTTAAAGTTTATTGAAGAACAGGCGTGATTGCAGACTAACATGCGCGCCAAAACACGAGCTCTACGTTAAAGTATATGTTCGAGCGTTTTCCCCTTGCATGGTTTTGAACTTCTCTATATCCACCCAGACTAGCAATACTGTACTGATGTTAGGGTAAGATTAATCATACAGTTCCCCCGTTCCCTAGATACTTCTAATACATAATACTTTCTCGAGCCTAGTAGTGAGAGTCTAGACTATCCTGAAAATGCCCTATTGGAAATGATAACGTAACGATCACAGCTCGCTGGTTGCGTCATAGAATAGGTTTCGATTTGTTGTAACACGGTTTTGCGGTTTGTGAAATTAAACTCCAACTCGTGCGTCACGTGCGGTAACTGTGGTTGTCAATCGTCACCCTTACAGCTCATCCCTCGGAAGCGTCGTCCGTTCGCACGGACAGTGGTACGATTCTTCGGGTTGTTCAATCTTCTCCATACCGGGCTGTACCTGGATCGGACTGACGATATATTTGGCATACTCCTGAAATAGTTCAAAGATGATAACGAATCAATAAGAAGGATTTGTAATGTGTTCTCGCTCGCTTACCTTAAACAACAACGCATGATAGCAGTAAATGTCCAACGGTAGCAAATTGGCGTTAATGAACGCGTTCGCATTATCCCGAATTTCTCTTGCCTTTTCATCGTTTTCTCGGGCCCACTCGATCTGCCGCACCAAATTCGACAGATCCGCCTCGAACGGTATGTAGTGGCGCATCGGCACGAGCTTTCGGTAGAAGTGTTCGTAGTAGAACGAATCCTGCTTTAACACAACCGAACTACCGGCCAATAGATAGGGCAACCGGTAGGCCGCTACCGTACCGTCCACATTCACCTGATACCGATAGTCGAAGAAATCGTGCATAGAAATGTGTGCCACGCGCGGTCCAAACTCGCTTTCCTCATCGCGGAAGAAGAAAAAGTTTGTAAGCGACGCGTTCAGCAGCTCCGGATAGCGACGGGATAGAGCGACCAGCTCGAGCCGTTCGCGCCGTGCATCTCGTCCACGCCAGAACGCTTTGGCGTGCTTTTCTGTCCACGGAAGTCCTCGCTTTTGTACCGACAGCATGTCAAGCATTACGCGGCCCATGTTTTCTAGCGTCGATTCGGTAATATCGTACGTTGGCATCACAATGTCGAACGTATCGTCACTGCCGCACCAGGAAAATATCGGATACGGCCCGGTGGTACGACTTGGGCCACCCTTTTTCACCAGTGGCCAATCACCGAGATTCACAAACATCTCCATATCGGGTAGGGTAAATTTGCGCGCCAAGGAAAGCAGAATTGTGTCCATAAACTTGCTAAAGCCGGTGTGTTGCCCATAGCAACGGCGGTGAACTTGATTGCGTAGGATGACGTAGTTGCAGTGTGAAATGCTTCCCGGTTTGTCGTACTGCTGGATCATGCGTGTGCGCAGGCTGGAGAAATTAATCGCCCGAAACGGGATCAGATCCATATCGATCTGTGGATCGCCGGAAGGACAGCCGACCGTTTCGAGCCACTCTTCGACGGAACCCTGCGGACAGTAGCACTGTTCGGAGTATAGTGTACCGGGTATGGAGAACGGGGAACCGTTCAGATGGGCATCGTTATGCCGCACGTGTATCGTGACGTCACTGCACGATTCTGCCAGCCGGTAGCGAACGATGCTCGAACCATCGTGACGATCGATCTGATTCAATCGATACCGGCACGATCCGAACCGTGACTGTCCAATGATGTGTACGTCATACTTTTGAGACTCATTGATTCTGTAAAGAAAGGTATATCAATTGTGTGTGGACCAATGAATGCCATTCCACTAAAAATACTTCTGATTGTCGGCGTCTCTTGGTTCGATGAAAAAGTAACGCGCCGGCAGTGTGGCCCGATCTGGCATCTCTACACCCGGACCCCAAACGCGACTGTTTTTCGCATCCAGCGCCACCGCACCAACACGATCCGCATTGCCACAGGAAGCAAAGTAACAGGAGTGTAGCCCTATCAGCAACCAACACCACCACCCATTCTTTCTGTCCGACCGGAAGGGGAAGATGTGGGATTATAAGGTTGCCGGTGATGATGATGTCAGCCTTGGTGCGTTCAGCTTCAAGTACCATCATCATTGTACAAAGACAAAAGCGTACAAATTCGCGGCTGGTTGACGATCTTATTGCGTCTTTACACATCATGGACATGGACTTTTGTCCGATGGTACGTACAAGCGTCAGATTTCAGTTCCGCTTTCCTGGAGACCTGGGTCTCCTCAGCTTGCGGACAAAGTACAACGCTCTCGGAACGAATGGAGTGTGCTGATGCTTTGGAGAGGGATAGTTCTGGGGGTATGTTGTTTGGTATTTACTATTTTTATCAAACCGGTCTCTCTCTTTAGCCATTCTCCAATAGGTAGGAATGCAAGTATGGTAGGTAGGTGGGTTTTTTGTGTTGCGGTCGACTGCTATAGCAGATGTTCGCGCAAGGTTCAGTGGTTTCGTTGCGCTTCGGGGGTAAGCTAACGTAGGCGCGTCCCCACTCCACTTTCCTGGTGTTGCAGTAACTGACCATAACATAATCGTCAAGCCCTTCTCTAATTCCTTTTTCTGTGCAAACCTCACAATTCGGTGTCATATTGCTGCTGCACCCGACACAACCAAACATTTGCGACACTACAGTGTCTGGTGGAATGTGGTCTACTGCAACGTTGGTGCGTTTTAAGCGTTCCTACTACATTGGCGGCGCCATGTCGGTTGCCTACTATTGGCACTGATCCACGAGCGAATGTAATTTTAGCCAAATCAGCGAAAGAGCACGAGACACCGAGCCAGTCAGTCAATGCAGTAGTGAGGTTCTACTACAATGGGATTTTTACGTATGAATTTAATGGATGGGCAGTCAGGGTGGCGCGCACACGAGATCTGTTTATATCTCGGTCAGTCTAAATTTAGAGATTTGCTGCAGGTCAATTTTTACGTGATTGATGCTGCGGCGCTTCTCTTAAGTCATCATCAAGGGAGAAACGTAAACAACCGGCCCCGGAGTCATTCAGCCAGTACGCTGTGTTGTTTTGTTAGAAAATAGTGCTAACGACAAAAATGTCTCCTTCTCCTGGCCATGGTGTTTTTGTTGTGTCTCGTGCTGCTGTGTCTGACTGCTGAATGCTGGTGTGTTGGAGTAAAAGTAAACAATTTCGGGTTCGGGATATTTTGGCAAGTGCGTAATATTCGAGGAACGGGTTTCTCCTTTCAAAAAACGGAGCTCCAAAATCTCTGGACCGCATTTTTTGTACTAATTGGACCAGTTTTTTTATGAAGACTACCGCCACTACTGCTACATCGTTGGAACGAATTAATGTGAAGTGAATATGATAAAGCCAGCAAATGAAGGAGGTCAGCAGAACGGAAATGTTGAATTTGTATAGAACGTCCGTTCGTTAATGCACACTGCGAGCCTCGCGTTTAATAAGCAATAGGTGAGCGAGCGAGCGAGAGGGAAAGATGTGGTTTTTCGAGGTTACGCGCCTTCGTGCCAGGTAAAAAGGAAGAAACTCATCGCACTACTACGGTGAATAAAATTTGCAACAAAAAATACACTGCGCGGTTATAAAGCCGTTCCACCCCCCCCTTGCCCATCGCATGCAATTTGAGGGTTCAAATAATGCGCAAATAAGCTACGCGGCAAACGCAAAACACTTCCATTTGTTGTAGCGCTACGGCGACGGCAACGCTGAGAACCGATAAACACAAGCAAAATACACCGGTAGATCGCAGTGTGCCACGACACACTACTGCGTTTCTTTCCCCAACCTTTTGACGTGTTCCGGTGTTTGCCGATGTTGTAATGTGTTGTTGTTTTTTTATGCACTTCACGTGACTCCAGTTGCATTCATCTAAATGGCTGGGTTATTTACAAAACTAGAGGAAATTCCCGAGATTGTAAGAACCCAAGAAAAATAGGCATTGTTTTGTCACACCCGTTTTTTTGCGAGATGCTGTCAGTGCATGACGACGTCAGTCACACTGACAGCATTCTCCACCGCACTGAGAGTGTCTATATCTATCTGGCTTGCTGTCTGTGCTGGTTTACCTTGAGCGCTTGTGCTGCTGCTGCTGCTCGAGCTCGAGTGGTGTCGTCGCTGTTGCTGCTGCTGCTTAGCTTTCGAGACGGGATTGTTCAGAGGATTCTCCAGTGTGCCGTACGGGAACTTCTCGTAGTCCCGGTAAACTGGAGCCCGGAACGATGAGTACTGGAGGCTGTCGCTCATGTAGTAGATATCCATGGTGACGGATCGGGGTGCAGATGTCAAGGATACTAAGATGCCGTTTTTTTTTGTTTGTTGTTACACCAACCAAACGAAGAACACGCTCTAGGTCCTTCGAACCGATTGAATGAAGGTTGCCTTTCTCAAATGCTGGCTACGCAGGCTGTACGTTTTTGGTCGTTTTTGTACGGTTTCCGTTAACCAACCAGAATTAATGTGAAGTGAATATGATAAAGCCAGCAAATGAAGGAGGTCAGCAGAACGGAAATGTTGAATTTGTACAGAACGTCCGTTCGTTAATGCACACTGCGAGCCTCGCGTTTAATAAGCAATAGGTGAGCGAGCGAGCGAGAGGGAAAGATGTGGTTTTTCGAGGTTACGCACCTTCGTGCCTGGTAAAAAGGAAGAAACTCATCGCACTACTACGGTGAATAAAATTTGCAACAAAAAATACACTGCGCGGTTGTAAAGCCGTTCCACCCCCCCTTCACCATCGCATGCAATTTGAGGGTTCAAGTAATGCGCAAATAAGCTACGCGGCAAACGCAAAACACTTCCATTTGTTGTAGCGCTACGGCGACGGCAACGCTGAGAACCGATAAACACAAGCAAAACACACCGGTAGATCGCAGTGCGCCACGACACACTACTGCGTTTCTTTCCCCAACCTTTTGACGTGTTCCGGTGTTTGCCGATGTTGTAATGTGTTGTTGTTTTTTTATGCACTTCACGTGACTCCAGTTGCATTCATCTAAATGGCTGGGTTATTTACAAAACTAGAGGAAATTCCCGAGATTGTAAGAACCCAAGAAAAATAGGCATTGTTTTGTCACACCCGTTTTTTTGCGAGATGCTGTCAGTGCATGACGACGTCAGTCACACTGACAGCATTCTCCACCGCACTGAGAGTGTCTATATCTATCTGGCTTGCTGTCTGTGCTGGTTTACCTTGAGCGCTTGTGCTGCTGCTGCTGCTCGAGCTCGAGTGGTGTCGTCGCTGTTGCTGCTGCTGCTTAGCTTTCGAGACGGGATTGTTCAGAGGATTCTCCAGTGTGCCGTACGGGAACTTCTCGTAGTCCCGGTAAACTGGAGCCCGGAACGATGAGTACTGGAGGCTGTCGCTCATGTAGTAGATATCCATGGTGACGGATCGGGGTGCAGATGTCAAGGATACTAAGATGCCGTTTTTTTTTGTTTGTTGTTACACCAACCAAACGAAGAACACGCTCTAGGTCCTTCGAACCGATTGAATGAAGGTTGCCTTTCTCAAATGCTGGCTAGGCAGGCTATACGTTTTTGGTCGTTTTTGTACGGTTTCCGTTAACCAACCAGGTCTTGTGCGTGTGTCTGTATTTCGTTAACCTCTACCCAAAGCTGGTGTTTAGATAAATTTGTAGAGCTTCACTATTGAGGTCCGCTTAATGATGCTTCACTGCCGTCATAGACATGGCTTCTTTTCCGATGGAGCTTATAAAGATTCGGTTACTATGGTAAATCGTTGTCCACCCTTTTTTGCTCACTACTAGCACACTTTCACTACTAGCAACACAGCCCACCACACAAATACACGCCCCGTTTTGTTGGTAAACAAATTGTGTTCGAACTATTGTAACTTTCACCTTCAAAAGCGTCTTTCGACCACTTTTTTGCTTTGTGACATTTGTTTATGCTTTTCCTGTGTCCTGTAGAGAACTATGTATGTTAACTGCACATTGTATATGCCACGCACATTGATTTAACTCGTTTGACTAACTCTCAAAACTCTCAAAAAAACGACGCAATATTCGCTTGTGTGAAGAGTTCGCTTGCCGCTATTACATTGGACGACTGTCGGAGCTAAACTGCAGCGTGCGTTGAGCGTGGCCAGGGATATATAAAAACACACTCGACCACCACCACCTCAAACACCACCATCACCGTACGAGTCTCCTCATCTTTCCGACCATGCAGCGCGTTCGTTGCTCCAACGCCACAACGGTGGTTCGCATACAGAGACAAACCATCGTTCGCTAGGCCTCCGGTGGTACGGGAGTTAACACAGCAAGGGGATACGCGCCGACTGGAACGTGGTAGCACACACGTAGACGTCGTGCGTCTCAATCTCGCGCGCACGCGTCTCTTCGGGTGTGTTAGTGGCGCTGTTCCGAACATAACGCGATTGTGCTGGTATGTGTCGTACGAAAAACGGCGGTTACGCACAAATTCTTCTACTCGATGCTGTGTGCTTGCGCTCTCTCTCGCACCCTGGATGGACATCATTCAGTAAAATATTAACGTCGTGCTCTGTGTAAAAGAATTCCATTATAAATCTTTCAATCTATACAAGAGATAGTGAGAGTAGTTGTACATCTGCGTACGCGAAAGAGGATTAAAACAAAAAAGGTAAACATCGCCGATCGCTGTGAAACCTGTTCGCACCAGCAAAGACCCATCCTACGATCGTACATTTGCGTAAGTGAGAAAGAAATGTAAAGAGCGGGAGAAGAGCGATCACTTCCACTCTCAAACTGCTATGGCAACGGTTGAAATGAAATCTACATTTGCACAGAAAGAGAAGAAACTATTGCGAGAACGGGATCGCATTCTCTGTTGTATATACTGCACATAGGAAAGCATAAGCATGTTAAAAATAGCATCAACTCGCCGGTTTACGGTGTTTTCGCTATGCTCACACGACACAAGCATAGAACTGATGCTGATAGCAAACGGGCAGACGGAGATTAACTTGCAATTGCTGATTACTTTACTCTGTGCTATCTTTGATGCCTGCCGGCATTGAGGAGGATGACGTGAGTGTTGCAGGTGGCAGCATTTTATGAGTCAATGTTATGGTTTGAAAATGTGTCAAAGGGCGAACAGTAAATTTGGTTAATTTGATAAGAAAAGTTAGTAATGAATATTTGCAGAAACCATGCCACATGTTGCTCATCCTTTTTAAACCAGTCCAATGAACTTCATATTGACGTATAGCGTTTGGACGGGAAAAAGATCCCAACAGACCTGGCTAGTCTCTTATCTGGTGGTCTTGGTCGTTAGTGACAGCACAGCATGATGGGGTTAGTGTTTGATTTATTCCTAATCTTACTCGCAGCGATAACTTTTATCAAACCAATTGTTTACTGTTTTCCCTGTGCTAATACGCCGTGCTGTAATGCTATATATACTTACAGGAAGTTTCTGTGGTTGGTTTTACGCCTTTTTTACACCCGATGGATTTTTGATGCGCACTCGGCAGGGGTTGTTTGTTGTCATTAGAAGCGACCTTCGATAAAGTGCATCCAGATACAGCAGCCTAACGCTGGAGGTAGACCATTAATCTGGAGTAATCTTCGATTTAAGGTGTTATTTAATCGATTTACTAGCGATCGCGATCATTGAAGTGTGTGAAAACTGAAGAAAAAAACGCTTGAAGTACTTCTTCCCCACTTAAATGGGTTACAAGACGCGGTAGGTTCATCAAGTTGAATAAGACACACCCCTACTTGATCCTTGCAAATAGTCTGATAGGGAAGATTAAACAACTTCCTTCGCCTGTTGATTTTCTTCACCACTGTCCACTGTTATCAAGTTGGTATCAACTAGTGGTAATCGTACTTAACACCGATTTGTCCGACAATTAAGCTGTACGTACGCGGCGCTACATAACAACCGGACCTCGGATAGTCCTCAGTGACAGTACCTGGTCGGCGTCACCCTGGCTCGTCGCCATAATCGCTCTGCGTAGGAACCATCAATTATTGATTAAGAAAATTGATCATTTTTTGTTCCGCATCGGAACCGCATGGTGTGTGTATCATTTGGGGTTGGATGGCATGGAAGGCCACACTCGATTACACACCGTCCGGCATCTTTTGTCTGTATCTACTGGGTACTGGGTTGCATGCATTCGAATGATGGAGTGCAGGGTTAGGTCATCGCTTTTGTTTGTCCCATCGATATCTTATAACGTAGCTTACATACAAACTGAACCGGACGAAATGCTATAACCGTTTTTAATTGCACCAATAAAACCGGGTGCATAGAAAACCGTTTAATCGGCTGATGGGGTAGAACTGTGGAGCCGCAGCAGGTGATGATTGCCTAATCGTTGTTGGCCTTGCGTTTATACTCTTAAACCACCCTTTAGTAATTGGCCAAAAATTTGAGGAAAACAAATAAATTGTCCTTCAGAGTAAAACCACTGATAAACCAACAAAACAACTTGTTCGTTCCTGTTCCTGTTTTTCGGTTTCTTTATTGGGCTACCTGTAAGCCGAGCTTTTATTTGGCGATAAGTCCGACAGCAATGTTGACTTCCGAAATAGTTTTCCTTGTTTCTGATAATTGATAACAGCTAGCAAGATGGTAACGACGCATAAAACCCGGAGGGTAAGGAACTAAAGCCCTTTTCCTTGATTGAGGGTGATTGCATCCGCCCAAGGATGCGTACCCTGAGGTGGAGAATGTTAACACGCTTATCGTTTTGTTGCTTGAAGTCTCTTCGCTCGTTATTGTTTACGGGTGACTAAGTTTCAGTCCCAGTACCTTGTGTAAAACGGCGCAATTTCTGTAGCTGGTTTTTATCTAAATGGTGCGCTAAAAGACGCAAATTGAAGTTGCTCAGGTAAACAAGTGTTCTTTTGCTTGTAAAGAGTATTTTATGTGATTCATTTTTGACTTTAAATCTACCTTTTATTTCTTAAAAATTTGAAGCATTTCTTCTTGATATTATATCCTGAAGAGATTCCTTGATTGAAAGTACTTTATTTGCCATCTATTTTTAAAGTCTGTTCGTTCAATCACTACACAAATAATTTGAAGTGCCTGGAAACGGTTTGTTCTTGTATTTGAACTCCTCTCCACCAAGGCTAACAGTGTGTCAGTGCCATCTAACAGCTGCAAGCCGATAAAGATTCTTAACCTATATTTTATGTCCACTCAATGCAGCTCGTTACAATCATTACTGTATTGAGGCATATCTTATTTACCTGAGATCTCCAAACTCCGGTTATTCGTTGCTATCTCACGCCGTATTGGTATGTTTGCTTTCGTATCATAGTACAACACTTGAAAGGTTTTTAGAGCTAGCAAAAGTTGCGCGAAATAGCTGTAACATCCCTATCACCTATAGGAGCTGTACTGTTGATAAGCAATGGTATTTAGTAGAGATAGTTCTCTGGGAAGAAGTCGGGTTTGTTTGTTTAAAACACACCCGCCATCCTTAAACAATGCTGCACGTGAACAGGGAAAGCGTTGCTGCCTGTTGCTTGACGAGCAGATAGCTCACAATCTAATATGACTAAACGTGTACTTAAACAATCTCGACATTTAAAATAAATCATATCGCTTGTTCTCATCTTTTAGATGAGTCTAGATTCCATTGATGGAGTTGCTTCCTCCATCCAGTATTGAGCGAATGATGGATGCTGACGCTATTTGCGGTTAATGATCAGATAACACCATCATATTCGCGACCCTGACCATGGGTATCGTGTTACCGACACCTCCTTCCACAAGCGTCGTCGTTATCACTTATGGGATTCACTGTTTTTAAGCTTTCTAAAGTCTAGCGGTAACCAATATTGTTTAGATAATGGCGCTTCGCTACACGTCCCCTTTTGGTGCCAAACAACAAAGAGTTTGAATTTTTATAACGTTCTGGCACGCGCCAAAAGCGAAAGGCAGCTATGGTTCGTTTGTTTTTCACCAAATTCATTCAGATATCTCGCAATGGATACGATTCTTCGACACGATCGGATGGTTTTAACGTTTCCGTTTTGTTTTATTTGTTGACGCTACGGTTTTCAAACCAAGTCTCTTCTTTATCCTCCACCACCAGCTGGTAAATAATGTCCAGAATTGATGTGTAGAAGTTAATGATGTCGATCTCTATTTCTCCAGGAAAATCTTGGTGGCAATTCCCGCACAGTTATGCTGGCCACCATTTCCCCGGCCAGCATTCACCTGGACGAAACGCTTGCCACGCTCCGGTACGCCTGTCAGGCCCGCAGCATCGTTAACCGCGTGAAGGTGAACGAACATCCGCACGATCGTATTATTCGCGAGCTACGGGCCGAAGTCGAACGGCTGCAGGTCCTTCGGCAGGATTACGAGCGGCAAAAGCGTCTGTCCGAGGCACACCAACATCATCATCCACCGCGTAAAATCATCATAGAAACGTCGGTAGACGATGGAGAGGTGGAGGCACTGCGCCAACAGCTGGCCGAAACGGAACAGGAACTAACCAATGCCCAGAGGTCCTGGCGCGAACGGTTGCAGGAAGCGGAAGATGTTCGGCGGACGGAGATGAAGTTGCTGAAGCGCAAAGGGCTAGCGTTGGAGCTGTCGGCTGAGCAGAAGGAACCGTGTCTGGTGAACTTGGCTGCCGATCCAATGCTGTCCGGGACACTGCTGTACATCATACCACCGGGGACGGTTCGGATTGGCCGACCGTCGTCCCTTTCGGCGCCAGATATTGTGCTTGAGGGTCCTCTCGTGTCGCCCAATCATTGGTAAGCGATTTTGGGAGATCGTAAAGATGAAGTTATTTGCCAATGTAGATGTTTAATTGCATTTTTAAACTTACAGCTCGATAGAAAACATAAATGGGAAACTTTTTCTGCTACCGGAAACCAACACGGAGTATGAAACGTTCGTTAATGGTGAACTAATCCAGGATCGTCTTCAGTTGTTCCACGGCGATCGCCTAGTGATCGGTGGTTCGCACTATTTCCGCATCTCGAACCCGCTGTGCCCGAACAAAAAATCTACCCAAATTGTAAGTTGAATAGCGCAAGTCATGTTCAGGATGGAAGTGTAATACAAATTTTCCTCTTTCGCAGATGGTAGATTTCCAGCTAGCTCATCAGGAAATTTTGCACGAACAGGAGAACCGTCTTCGACGTGAGCTGGACGCTGAAAAGCAGGCCGCAATTGCACGTATCGAAGCCGAACGGATGGCTCACGAGCAGGAGTACGAGGAACGTTTGGCTTGTCTAGAGTTGGAGAAATTCAAGTACAAATGTCGCAAGGAACTGCTTGAAACGGAACAGGAAGCATTGCTACAATCAACCGGTAAACGTGACAAGCCCGATGGCACCAAAGAACGTCCTTCGCTCGTGCGTGATTCGCTCGAGTGTACACCATCCACCGCACAATCAAACTTAGCCGAAGAGATTCGCCGAATAATGGAGCACACGAGCGAAGAAAGCCTTGCCCACATACAGATGATGGTGAAGGAGGCTAGTCAGCGTTGCCGGACGGTTGGTTTGGATTACGAATTCAAGCAAACGCAGGTGTGGCAAGAGGAAGGCATTTTCCGTGCCATGATCAATATCGTCGATCGTGCAAATGGGCGTGTGGCTGAGTGGGTACCGGCTCGGTTGGAATTTTGGCTGGGTGTCGTACGCGAACGGGATGACCTTACGGTGGACAATATGTTTGAACATTTCGATCTCACGTGGAACGATGCGGCCGATCAGTCGGCGAATGAATCGCTTTTGAACGACTCGCACAATTCTAGCCGCATTTCTCTAAATCTTGGCTCGGTAAAGGAAGCCATCCGGGGACGGCACAGTAACGTGTCCGGTTCCGGTAGCACAAGTAGCAGTGGAACCACGCTAGCAGGAAGCACACGCAAATCGCAAGGATTATTTAAATCCATTTTCTCGCGATCAGGATTGGCCCAGCAGACTGCCACCAGCTGTACAGCAGCCAGTGCGAGAAAAGCTCTCTTTCTCGACTCGGAATCGAACGATGAGAATGTCCCCATCAACCACCAGCAGCCATCACCAGCGAAGAGTGCGGCTCTCCAACGATTCGATCAAAAGGCGGCCAATTATCTTAAGGATCTTAGCGTTGCGGCCCTAAAGCTTCGGAAGTTATGTGAGAAACATCAAGAATCCGATGCCCCGTCTGCTAATATCGATGCCCAAGGTAAGCAGCACAGGAACGATGCGGAGGAAAAGTTGGCCACACGGTGCCTCGAATCGATGGCCGATATTGAGCGTACCTTGCAAAGCATTCGGTCGGTACTGGCTGACCACAACATTAAGGAAGCGACGCTCAATGCAATGGAGGATGATTTCGGCCGGACGCCCAAAGCGGTACGGTTCCTGTTGGACTAGAATGGAAGGTGGTGTAGCTTATATGGAACAATCTTGCCTTGTCCATTCCACCCACTGGAGTATCGTGCTTAGCGGTGGAAAGTTGATAAATTGATAGTGTATTTTTAGTATCGTTTTGTTCTTTTACCAAACGTCCAAAGTTCTTTAAATCGCATCGGTAGTAGTGGTTATTCGATATCAAGTTTAGTTTGATATTTTATATTTTACATTTACAATCCCTTTTTTTGACGTATTTGCAATAAACAGAGGATTAAGATGGATCAGTCAGGAGTAGATCACTGCAAAGAGAAGAAAATTTTATCAAATCCGAATTTCAATTAGAAGCTTAATATACAGGGTGTTCGAGATAAATTTGACAGTTACATTTTTGTTTATAACTCGTGATTGAATTGGCATAGGAAAACAAGCAATACGTCATTCGACAGCTAAAAGTGTAGCGAAAACATCCCGTGATAAAAAAATGCCAAAAAAAAGTACATTCCGGAAGCGGATCACATGCATCATGATGATCCGCGCCGGACGCGACAACCGCGACATCATGCAGTGCGTGCAGTGTTCGCTGAATACGGTGAAGGCGATCCGGAGTGAGCTGGGAGAAAACAGCGACGACGACGAAGCGGTGGCAGCACAAAAACCACATTCTCAGCGGCGGGAGTATTGGGGGTATGGGGGATCACGAGTGTGGCCAACGGCAGACCGTACGTGTTCCAGCAGGATTCCGCTCCGTGCCATACAGCCTCCAAAACGATAAAGTGGTTGGCGGCCAATTTCAACGACTTCACCGCGCCGAATGTGTGGCTACGACTTCCCACCAGCTCCCCGGATCTTTATCCAATGGATTATTTCGTGTGGGGCGCGGTGGAACGGGACACCAACAGAACCTCCCAGCAACACCAAGGCGGAGCTGATGTCGAAAATCAGGTCCGTTTTCGCGGCCCTACCTCGCGAAACTGTCGCCAGGGCTTGTTTTCGGTTCCGGAGACGGGTGGAGGCCGTAATAGAAGCCGAGGGCGGATATTTTGAATAAAATGAATAAAATACATGGTAAGCTACTATTTTATAAAACAAAAAAAATTTCCCCGATGATTAATTTTGTCATAAATTTTTTTTGTCTTTCTCCGTAAGTGACTGTCAAATTTATCTCGAACACCCTGTATATTCGCTCAAGTACACAGCTCAATTTATCTTTTACTGTGGAAAGTTTAAAGTTTATTGAAGAACAGGCGAGATTGCAGACTAACATGCGCGCCAAAACACGAGCTCTACGTTAAAGTATATGTTCGAGCGTTTTCCCCTTGCATGGTTTTGAACTTCTCTACATCCACCCAGACTAGCAATACTGTACTGATGTTAGGGTAAGATTAATCATACAGTTCCCCCGTTCCCTAGATACTTCTAATACATAATACTTTCTCGAGCCTAGTAGTGAGAGTCTAGACTATCCTGAAAATGCCCTATTGGAAATGATAACGTAACGATCACAGCTCGCTGGTTGCGTCATAGAATAGGTTTCGATTTGTTGTAACACGGTTTTGCGGTTTGTGAAATTAAACTCCAACTCGTGCGTCACGTGCGGTAACTGTGGTTGTCAATCGTCACCCTTACAGCTCATCCCTCGGAAGCGTCGTCCGTTCGCACGGACAGTGGTACGATTCTTCGGGTTGTTCAATCTTCTCCATACCGGGCTGTACCTGGATCGGACTGACGATATATTTGGCATACTCCTGAAATAGTTCAAAGATGATAAGGAATCAATAAGCAGGATTTTTAATGTGTTCTCGCTCGCTTACCTTAAACAACAACGCATGATAGCAGTAAATGTCCAACGGTAGCAAATTGGCGTTAATGAACGCGTTCGCATTATCCCGAATTTCTCTTGCCTTTTCATCGTTTTCTCGGGCCCACTCGATCTGCCGCACCAAATTCGACAGATCCGCCTCGAACGGTATGTAGTGGCGCATCGGCACGAGCTTTCGGTAGAAGTGTTCGTAGTAGAACGAATCCTGCTTTAACACAACCGAACTACCGGCCAACAGATAGGGCAACCGGTACGCCGCTACCGTACCGTCCACATTCACCTGATATCGATAGTCGAAGAAATCGTGCATAGAAATGTGTGCCACGCGCGGTCCAAACTCGCTTTCCTCATCGCGGAAGAAGAAAAAGTTTGTAAGCGACGCGTTCAGCAGCTCCGGATAGCGACGGGATAGAGCGACCAGCTCGAGCCGTTCGCGCCGTGCATCTCGTCCACGCCAGAACGCTTTGGCGTGCTTTTCTGTCCACGGAAGTCCTCGCTTTTGTACCGACAGCATGTCAAGCATTACGCGGCCCATGTTTTCTAGCGTCGATTCGGTAATATCGTACGTTGGCATCACAATGTCGAACGTATCGTCACTGCCGCACCAGGAAAATATCGGATACGGCCCGGTGGTACGACTTGGGCCACCCTTTTTCACCAGTGGCCAATCACCGAGATTCACAAACATCTCCATATCGGGTAGGGTAAATTTGCGCGCCAAGGAAAGCAGAATTGTGTCCATAAACTTGCTAAAGCCGGTGTGTTGCCCATAGCAACGGCGGTGAACTTGATTGCGTAGGATGACGTAGTTGCAGTGTGAAATGCTTCCCGGTTTGTCGTACTGCTGGATCATGCGTGTGCGCAGGCTGGAGAAATTAATCGCCCGAAACGGGATCAGATCCATATCGATCTGTGGATCGCCGGAAGGACAGCCGACCGTTTCGAGCCACTCTTCGACGGAGCCCTGCGGACAGTAGCACTGTTCGGAGTAAAGTGTACCGGGTATGGAGAACGGGGAACCGTTCAGATGGGCATCGTTATGCCGCACGTGTATCGTGACGTCACTGCACGATTCTGCCAGCCGGTAGCGAACGATGCTCGAACCATCGTGACGATCGATCTGATTCAATCGATACCGGCACGATCCGAACCGTGACTGTCCAATGATGTGTACGTCATACTTTTGAGACTCATTGATTCTGTAAAGAAAGGTATATCAATTGTGTGTGGACCAATGAATGCCATTCCACTAAAAATACTTCTGATTGTCGGCGTCTCTTGGTTCGATGAAAAAGTAACGCGCCGGCAGTGTGGCCCGATCTGGCATCTCTACACCCGGACCCCAAACGCGACTGTTTTTCGCATCCAGCGCCACCGCACCAACACGATCCGCATTGCCACAGGAAGCAAAGTAACAGGAGTGTAGCCCTATCAGCAACCAACACCACCACCCATACTTTCGCCACATCCGTGCTTGATGATCCTCCATCGTAGCGAATGAGAAGCGAAGCGGACAAGAGAGAAATTGTTTGAGCGCGTAAAAGTTATTCGACCGTGACACGACGACGCAATCGAGATTACACACCGTGCAGCAGCAAGCAAGAGCGTTTCGTTTGTTGGTAAACAAAACCGTCTGACAAGTTGTGAGGAATTGTGAGCAGTGAGAACAGCTGGGCTTTGGGTGAGATGAGATGTGGTGAGATAAGATGAGAGGCGAGTTTTGATAGGGTGAAGCGGTGCGTGAAGGAAAACGCGAGTGAGTGAAGGGAGAAAATGAGAATTTTTGAGCAAATTGCACAATTGCTTTTTGGTAGAATTAGGTGTGATTCAAAACGGGCGTTCCGGAACATTGCCAAACTGCCGATTTTAAAGTTTGTGGTTCTTTTCAAATGACCATGGGAAAATGTACTATGTTTTCGAAAACTTCACACGAAAGCATCGCAGTAGCCCGGACTAGTCATTACTGCAAGTTGTTGCATTAGCAAGTCGTAGCATGAAGCAAGAATCGGCACAGAAATTTTCCGCGAACAGCGACTATCGTCAAACTTTAAACCGTCTGAAGTTAGAATTCGAGCGTCGGTACAATGACCAGAAACCGGCCTCGATTGCCTCGCTTACCGAGTATGAACTTATACGCACCCTTGGTTCTGGTGCATTCGGTACTGTGGTAAGTAGTTGTACCCTTCTGTTCTGGCACAAGTCGTACTCAATTTTACTGGCTTCCGTACTGAAGAAACTTATCAAACGAAGAACCAGCGGAGAATACTTTGCCATGAAGATACTGTCGAAGGAAAGAATCATCTACCAGAAGCAACTGCAGCACACAACAAACGAAAAGCGCATCCTGCAAGCCATTCGATTCCCGTTCGTTGTTAATCTGGAAACGTGCTACAAAGACAATTCCTACATCTATCTCGTAATGCCATTTGTGAATGGAGGCGAAATGTTCACGCTGCTACGTCGTTCGCGAAGATTTTCCGAACCACAGGCCACCTTCTACGGTGCACAGGTAGCGCTGGCGTTGGAGTATCTGCACGGCTGTAACCTTATTTATCGTGATTTAAAACCCGAAAACATGCTGATCGACTACCGTGGATACGTGAAGGTGACCGATTTTGGCTTTTGCAAGGTAATTCCGGCGGGGCGTTTTTTGTTTTACCTAGATGATGTTATTCCGATACTTCGTAAATTAAGGTGATCAAAGACAGGACCTGGACACTTTGCGGTACACCGGAATATCTCGCACCCGAAATCATTCAAGCGAAAGGATATGGGAAAAGTGTTGACTGGTGGTCGTTTGGAGTCTTATTGTACGAGATGAGTGCCGGCTACTCTCCCTTCTACATCAACAGTGCCGATCAGATGGCTTTGTTTGAGCGAATCTGTAAAGCCAAGTACAAGTTTCCGAAGAACTTCTCGACCGATCTGTGCGATCTCGTGCACCACCTGCTGCAGACGGACCTTTCCCGACGATACGGCAATTTGCGCAATGGGTGCGAGGACATTAAACAGCACGCATGGTTCAAATCGACTAACTGGTACGCCATACTGAACCGCGAACTGCCCGCTCCTTACGTACCGAAGCTTCAAGGACCGGGTGATGCCTCTCTGTTCGATGTGTATGATGAGCATAACTTGAAAGTAGCCTCCAAGTGCCAGTATGCGAAAGAATTTGCCGAGTTTTAAGCTTTATTCTAGCGCAACGCAACGGGAAAAGTCCAATTCGTTGGACTTTTCTTTTACAGTGTAATTGGTGGGAAGTAATAGTAAAGAAAATCTTAATCTATCATACAAAATAGTATATGAGATTTATAATTATTTATAAACTATGGCCCAGCCATCATCGTTGTGGACGCATGTAGCCTAAAATTGCGGCACCTTAAGACTTATGGCACGTCCAAAACGAGATGTAAGCCGACGAAGCGAATTATCCGCCGATTCTTCAGCACCCTTGGCTGCTTTAGTTTTTGCTGCCGGCTTTGATTTAGAGCGTTTGTGCACCTTTCCAGCGAGCCGGGCTTTACCGGATGCACGATGGATGTTGCTAGCTTTCCCAGCTCCTCGGATCGCTTTTTCATCTGCCGATACAGCACGACGGGCAGTCACTTTTTGTGCCTCAGATTGTATGGCGCGATTCAACATTGCCTGATGTTTGCGCAATTTTTGTGCAAGCAAAAATGAGATCGACCGGTTCTGCAATTCGCCGCATCCTTGGTGCTCTTGGGTGGGAGAGTTCGGAGGAACTTCCATCGAGAAAGAGGAGTCTTCTTCGCCCAATGGAACAAACGAGTTGGAATCAACATTTGAAAACAGCTTCGGGTGAACTGCAACAGTGTGAGTATTCTGAAGGGCAGAGAAGCATTCGCTTTATTAAAGTCGCGCTAGACATGATGGAAAACGGGGTTTGCTACTTACCACTTCGCTTTCGTGTGCAAACATTCGGAAGCAGATTGGACAGAACGGTTTACGGTGCATCTTCATGTGTGTGATCATGCTGAGCAGCGTGTGCAGATAGTATTCACATTCGAAGCAGTAAAACTTTGGACCACGCAAGGCTTCCAGTGTAAACGAAGTGTACGCTTGCACATAACTCTGAAATTAGGACAAAATCAGCTTATCGTTAGTCACTTTTACCTACACAAGAACAGATTCGCATCTGTTTACTAACCTGGGAGCAGTTGCTATTGGAAGACGCTTCCCCGCAATAGAGCACCATGTTTTCATTTACATCTTTACAAATGGCATCCTTTTTGAACACGGGAGCGGCAACAGCATCCACGGTCTCCAGCTCCGAACGTTCCACTGTTTCTTCAGTCGACATTATTCTGGCGCGCGCACTGGATTGAACACAATTAACACTTGACTAAGCAGCACAACGCTTAAAACTGACCAAGATTTCCAATAATTGCTGTCCGTCTACGTTAAACTACGTTGAAACACTGAAAAAAGCAGTTGCCTAATTGATGTGCGTTACGAACTTAAATTTTCGCAGCCTACTTTGATTACTTCTGGTGGCAGATAAACATAGATGCGATTTATACCGGTGTGCGTGCGTTTGGAATGTCATTGCCATCTTGGATTTTTGGCTGCTGTTTTTACCAAGCAATGGGTGTTCGACTGTGCTGTCGGCCGTATAAGCACGGTTTGGATTCTTTTTGGCGGTTAAATGTAGCAAATGGGAACAGTATTGTGGAAATTCTACCAAAATGCTGTAATAGGAACGAAATGTGTTGCATATATTATCGATGGTCACTGTGCGTTAGTGGCTTGTTTATACTGCTTCCAGACAAACGGTGCCGACGGCCTTGAACCGCCTGGAGAAAAAACTGATTAAAGTAACGGTACTTTTGTTTATGTGCGGGAGCTAAACAAGGTTGAAATAGAAGATGTACGGAGCATTGGCGTCACAACCAACTGTAAGTAAAAGAAGGAACCAAAGTAGATCCAGACCCGCCCCGACGATGACGAGAACGCGTGCACCGACAGGACAAGGTTTAGCTATCGGGAACCCACTTCATTCAAACATTATTGGTCAAGACAATCCTTGCTAGCTTACAAAAGGTAAGTAATTCATATGGAACGTTGAAAAGGATGGAACAACGAGAAGCTATCTGGAATTGATAGCTAAACGAGGACAGACGTAGAACACAGTCTCGTTAACATAAAAGGAAATATGGCCCCAAAAATGATCGTAAAAAAGTCGAAGAATCTTTGAACGATCATACAACACATAATAGCATTTTTAACGGCAGAAGGAGTGAGCGGCAGGAGCCTTGTCCATTCAAGGGAATTCGTCCAGAGATGTCATTTTTTTAATGCCGCCTTCTCTGAGTTTAACTCCACCCCACATCACGGAAACGGAAAGCCCGAGTCAGCCTCCACTAAAGAAATTTCGATATTCCGATAGTTTTGATACGACCACGAAATGAGCTAGTACATCATGTGCTGGTCCAGTAAACAGTAAAACCAACCCTGCACACACACATCTGTCAGCCGTGTGTCAGCGCTCGCTGTCAGTGGGAAAATTGAAAACAACAATAAAACTTTTTTCTATCTCTCTCCCTCGATAAGAACGAACGATGGTGATGGTGGTGATGACGAACGAAAAACTCAGGTTAAAATAAGTTAATCGAACTGTTGTTTGTCTGCATTACTTGTAAGTGGCTTAGCTCAAGCTCGAAAGATTGAATCAGTGTCGGTGTGAACGTGATTCGTGTGCGGTAGACAAACCATTTTCGGCAAAAAAAAAAACCCCCGCAGCCAAAGAGGACTGCCGCCAACATGAATCTGCACGAGCCGGTTGATCCGAACAAGGTATTGCCAAAATCAAAAACAGCAGATAACATTGCAACTTCAACAAGCTAACGATTGTTTATCTCGATTTACCATTGCAGCCCTTCGATGAGCTGACACCGGAGGAAAAAATGAGGTAAAAATATGCGACTGGCTGCATACGTGTGCTGCGACACACATTCTCACTGTGCGGGCAGTGTAAGGGGCAGCTTTTTTATCGATCGTTTATTATCGGCACTATGACCGCGAGTACCAGCCCGACGCGTTCAGCGACTCAACTCATAATGTATCTGCTGTCTGCGATGAAACGACATTTAACCATGTACGGTACTGTTTTTCTTTTTCTTCTGGCAGACTGGAGCACATTAAAATGTACGAAAAACACAAGGGCCATGAATCGATGCACATGGAAATGGTCGTGATACTGCTGGTCACACTCATAATCGCCCAGGTAGTGCTGGTGGAATGGAAGAAGCGGCACTACAGATCATACTCGGTACGTAGCACCGGTGCCCGAAAATAATCCAATTATCCGCCCCAAATTTCTGGCCGAAAAAATGTCAACACACGCACACGTTTCTCCGCTCCATTGTAGCTAATGACACTGCTCGCACTGTGGGTGATCCCGTTCGTGCTCAGCTTGCGCAGCCAGTACTGGCGGTTTATCTTCTTCTGGCTTATATTCAGCTGCATCACCGGTCTGGTGATGCGCAAGGCGATACGCAAACCGATCGCCGGCACGACACCGCGCCTAGTGTACAAATGGTTTTACTTCATCTACAAGCTAAGCTATCTGCTGGGCATCATCGGGTACATTGTGATGATGTTTACGTTTTTCGGTGTAAATTTCATCTTTAATCAACCGCCGCACACGTGGATGGACGTTGGGCTGCTGCTAGTATTTTACGGGCTGTACTATGGAGTGCTGGGAAGGGATATATCGGAAATCTGTGCCGATAAGATGGCGTGTCACATCGGGTACTACACACCGAAGGGTATACCGACGCGGCATCTCGAGCGGAACGTGTGTGCCGTGTGTGGCAATCAGCTGCTGACGGACGTGAACGAGTCCGGTGTGATCGAGAACACGTACAAGCTGACCTGTGATCATGTGTTTCACGAGTTCTGCATCCGGGGGTGGTGTATCGTGGGGAAGAAGCAAACCTGCCCGTACTGCAAGGAAAAGGTTGACCTGAAGAAAATGTTCTGCAATCCGTAAGTATCGCGGGGCTCGAATGGTGAGAGACACCTTTAAAGCTTCCACAATAATACTCGTTCTGTTTGTAGGTGGGAACGTCCGCATGTACTGTACGGACAGCTGCTGGACTGGATCCGGTGGCTTGTCGCATGGCAGCCGCTAATACTGTGCATTGTGCAAGGCATCAACTGGTCGCTCGGGCTGGAGTAAAGCAACCCGCTCAGAATTTGTTTATTCCATCTCCTATCGGACGATTCCACTAGTCTCTGGCGCTGGCAATGTTTTTAGTTCCAATGAGTGTGTATTTAATTGAGCTGTTATTTTCCGTTCCCGTTCCCGCAATCGAAACCAAAAATTCAGCCTAGGTTTTAAACCATTCTACACCTTTCCTGTGTCACACGCATACACTTACTATGTAGACCAAAACCGTAGCTAGCACCGGGTGTGTTTGTGTGCATAAGAAACGAGGAAGACTTTTAGGGACATTTATCACCGAATTCCATCATGTTGAGTTAGGTTCGTCTTTAGCAGGATCATCCAGGAGGAGCCCACGCTGCTGAGGAGAACGGGTTTTTAATGTAATAATTTCGTTGTTTTGAATTGACTTCCTGAAATCCCCCCTTTTGCGATCCTACTATAATTGTAAGAAAACCTTCGTAAACCATCTTTAACAAAAACAAAAAGCTAAATGCGGATCAGTTGTACTTTCCAAACAATTTATTTTTCGCTTTTGTGCCACAAGTTGTCCCTTCGTTAGTCGAAGTAATCCTCAATATCGATATCGGGATTCAGCAGGTCCTCGCCGTACGGTGACAGGTCAAGCTGGTTTAGGATTAAATTCTCGCACGTTTCTTCCAGCCCAGTTTCACCCACCAACAGTGCACCCTGTAAGCGTCCATCGACCATCACAAACTTGATGTACTCCAGCCCAGGTGTCATCCGAAGCAGCACCTCATACTTGTCGTTCAAACCTTGTCCATTGTAGCGCCCTAGCAGCACCACCTGATACCCAAACAGGGTCGTCGCGTGGTTGAACATCTCGAAGCAGAAATCCTGATAAATCTCTTCCCCGGCACGCTTGGCTGCCATGCTCCGAGCAGCCATTGCACCCATTTGTCGTGCCTGGGTCCACAGACGCATCTGAAACCAGTGAGGCGCCTGTTCCCAGCCGGCGTAACAAACATCCCCGGCTGCGTAGACATCCTTTACGGATGTTTCCATCGACCAGTTGACGAAGAGGCCTCCATCTGGTCCTAGTTTGAAAGGGCGATCACAACCACTCGTCCAGCTTATGGCCGGAACGACACCCGTGGCAGACACGACGAAATCACTCTCAATCATCGTTCCATCCGTAAGCAGGACCTTCAATCCGGTGCTGATCTGCTGAATATCCTCAACTTCCACCGAGTGATGTATCGTGACTTTGTTACCGCTTCGGGACGTATCGTCCCCGTGCTTATGGATGTCAAAGGCGCGGTGCCAATCGGGCCCTAGCGCAGCTCCACGCTTACTTCCAGCACCAGCTTCCTCCTGCTGTTCCGTATACCGCATTCGTTTGTAGATCGTCTTTTCCTTCTCGGTTCCAGCTTTTTTGTTGAGCCGTTCCTTAAAGAAAGTGGCCGCCCCGGAATCAACAAACGTCGAGCTTATGTACGGATCCTTTATCACCCAATGGATTTCCTCCATTCCATCGACTTCATACACCAGCTCCGATGCGATACCACCATTCCCAACCACCACCAGCCTGTTTGCCGTGTGGATTCGCTTGCGAAATTCTTCCACCGATTCCGTATCGCGTATACCGATCACATTCGCGTTCCCTTTTGCCTTATCGATTATGTTTGGCCTAGCACCGGTGCAAAGACACAGGTAGCGATAGTGGATACACCTTCCCGCGACCGTTTTTATCAGGTGGTTCTCACTTACGATCGAATCTAGTTGATCGAGCAGCACGTCGATGTTGTTTGCCGAAGCCAGTTCTCCCGTGCTTTTTTCTTCCACATCGAAGCGGTTTAAAATTTTACCCAGAGGAACCACGTTGGTGACTGCTTTGACGAGGGCAGACTCGGTTAGCAGGAGAATCCGGTCGGAGGAGTCTGTCCGCAGAAGGTTCAAAGTTTCAGCACAAGTGACGCCGGCAATTCCACCTCCCACGATAACGTACGTGTACGAAAGAGTATCGGCCATTACACTTTTTGGATTGTTTGTCTATTTTGCACCACAAAACGAAATATTTCTCACACTACGCAGTTCATCTACTTCATCATCAGCAGTTCATTAAAAATGCTTCACTTATCAAACTAATAGCACGCACCAAGCGCGGTTTCCCTTATTTCGAGGACGAATTGTTTTCCTTCGTGGGATAATATTCACTGTAATCGTACTCCCGGAAGGGCACATCAAACGTAATCATTCCACGGTCCATAGCCCGTTCCACGGCGACCAGCAGCTGCGTGTGTTTCTTCTGACACAGTCCCGTCACCCGGTAGCTAAGCACTTCACCCGTTTGCGGTGAAATAAACTGCTTCAGCAGATCGATATTGTTGTGATCCAGCACCAGATACTCATCGCGACAGATCGGGCAAGGATTGCCGGTCGAAATGCGTCCTTTGCGGATGCAAGTTTTACGGGTTAGCTTCGGTGGATACGGTCCTTTGTGATTGCGACGGTACTGTTTCCACACTGGATCGTCCTGATACGTTTGGCGGTACGCTTCACTGGCTAGGTAGCGGATACTTGTCTCCACCGGAATCAGACGGGAGCGATCCTTCGGATCATCCGTGGGCTGCTTGGAGCCAGCTGAATCACCTTCCTCCTGCTGTTCGGGTTCTTCAGCTGTTGCCGCTTCTTCTGTGGCTTCGCTTTCTGCCTTTGTAGAGCGAATGCGGTTGCTGATAGAAACCTCGTTTGGCCGGTACCGGGGACCAGTAAACTTTGGCGATAAATAGAAACGAGTTCGGCACCGATTAAGCGCAACACTGACATTGTGGTCGATGACGGCTTCGTGTGACGTAATGCAGACTGTTTGAAATGTTTTCTATCCGCCCAGGAAGATTTTGCTAGAATAATCGGAATATGTTTACATGAAACTTTTGGTGAGGGATTGAAAACGTTTCGCAAAGAACTACCGACGTGAAGTTATAGGAAAGAATTGCACTTTTTGCTTGAAAAATAAACTTACCGGCTTCAAATAGGATGGTGTTTGGCTGGCGATTGGGAAAACAAAGTCTGTCACCTGCGCTTTGGCATGCACGTTGCGCTCCGGAGTGTGTGAACCATAAAGTATCGGTTTGTTTACATTTGAAAACGAATCAAAAGATCGTATAAATGGAATATACTAAGAAGAAAAGTATCTCAAATTCTTTGAAGACTTATATTTTACTGCTAACAATACTTTTATATTGAATAAATGGATGAAAAACAAAAAAAAACATAATTTCTCCCAGCAATTAACGTACGCAGCCGACCACTGCTTGACAGCTATCAGACGCGCCCGTCCAGAGCGACTCTGTCAAACGCGCGTGAGCAAAACAAATCCAATGTGCGAACCAAAGTAACCACTGGGGGGGAATCCAGTCTGCGAAACCGTGCACAAAATACCAAATTTCCAGCAGCAAATCCATTTACGCGATGCTTTCGGTGTCCCGCATTGCGGCCGGGAACGTGCGCTGCGTACATCCGTCGTTTGTACGCGCGAGAAAGCATGTTCTCGCTGGAGGTGAGTAAACACCGGGCGGGCAATGCTGATGTAACAACCGATTGTGATGCGAGAATAATTGATTTATCGATTTTGTTTCCCCCTGCAGGCTTCATCCAAACGTGTGGCAGCAGCCGGCGCTGGATTTCCATCAAGGTAAATGGTGTGCTACTGGCGAAAGAATCGACCCCCGGTCGACGCCGGAGAAAAACGGCGAGCGAACTGAATGCGGCCGAATCGAATGATCCGAGCGGTTGTGATG
The DNA here is from genome assembly GCA_002091835.1 of Anopheles maculatus. Classification (NCBI taxonomy): domain Eukaryota; kingdom Metazoa; phylum Arthropoda; class Insecta; order Diptera; family Culicidae; genus Anopheles; species Anopheles maculatus. The sequence continues at coordinate 19,512 of KZ062165.1, read as the reverse complement.
ATGAAGAGGAAAGGAAAGGTCTAAATTCTAGTGCGATTGTTACGCCATGTGACGAAAACCGCCGTTTACCCATGCTGGGCGAGTTGATACAGTTTCCGAACGATCCGAGTCCGTATCCGGCACCTCCTAGACGGCACGTGCCGATAAATCGATTTTTTCAGGTTTCAAATTTCAATTATTTGCATCGATTTGTATGGAGAGAGAGAGAGAGAGGCATTTAAATAACGCGTTTTATAAAACATCTTTCGTCTCATTGTATAGCCGAAACCGGTGGTAACGATTCCGGATCCGGTTTTAATATCCTGCGAAAAGTGCGAAAGTGAAGAAAATCACGATCACGATGATAAGGAGGTTTATTTAGCGATTGTGTTAATTTAATTCTCAAGTTTTTAATGCGCGAAGGAATACAAACAAATGTTTTTGTGTTTGGTCTCTCCCAGGAAACAGAACAAAAAGCGGTAGCTAATACGGGAGGTCCATCCTGTCTGCCACCTCCACCACCACCGCCCAAACCATCCTACACAGGTTACATACTCGGTGCCATCGCACTCACCGCCGGTGGTCTGGGACTCGCGTATTACAATGGTCTGTTCGACGGACCGCCACCACCCGCAGACGACACAAAGGAAGATGCGGCACGAAAAAAACGAACGTATCCGGCATCGTCCAAAGATCTTCCCAAACACGTTCCTTACCTGCTGATCGGTGGTGGAACGGCCAGTATTGCAGCTTTCCGATCGATTCGTGTACACGATCCGAAAGCGAAAGTGTTGATGATCACCAACGAGCTCGAAATGCCCTATATGCGCCCACCACTCTCGAAGGAACTATGGTTTAATCCGGCCGACACGGAACCGCTAAAATTCCGCCAGTGGAACGGTAGCGAACGCAGTATCTTCTACGAACCAAACGATTATTACATCGATCCAAGCAAGCTAAGCGATTCGCCAAATGGAGGCGTTGCGGTAGCCCGTGGTTACGAGGTACAGCGGTTGGATGTTGTCAACCGGAAAGCTATCCTTATGGATGGTACGGAAATGACGTACGATAAGTGTTTGATTGCGACCGGTGCAAGGCCCAAAAATTTGCCGCTCTTTGAATCGGCTCCGCGAGCCGTCCGGGAGCGTGTTACGCTGTTTAAGAGTGTGCACGACTTTGAGCAACTATCGGCACAGCTAGACGATGGCAGTCGGGTTGCGATCATTGGTGGAGGATTTCTTGGCAGCGAACTAGCCTGTGCCCTTTCCAAATCGGAACAAACGCGCAAGAAAAAGGTGGAAGTGTTTCAGCTATTTCATATTTACGCGAGTTCTTGCGGACGAGAAACACTATGTCCTCCACCTGTACACGCCCTGTGCGTCCAATTTCCATCGCACGGTGGGTCATCTCCGTGATGAATTCAACAACCAAATCTTCCAGCAGATCAACACTTTCCGTGTAGGGGTTCTGATCGTCCCCAAAGCCGTACATCATGCAGCGCAACTCCTTGCTAAACAGACGCTTGCGGCCGGACGATGTTTCGATCTGTACCTCACCAAGCTCGTCATCCTCAAACTGCGGGAAATGGAGAAGACATGGGGCTAGCCTGTGTGTACAATCGTTTTCCATCAACAAAAGCGGCGATCTTACCTCTGCTTGATCGAACCCTTCTTCCGGTGGGTTAGCAGTCATGTTCGGAACCGGTTGCACGTAACACAGGAATGCTTATTTTGTATTGTGCTGTATAAAATATCGTTTTATTTTTAACTTGATAAAATGGATAAACAAAGCCCAGCGAAGAGGCGATTTCGTTCGTAGATGTTTGACAGCTCTAGCTGCCTGTTTTGACAGCATCACGGGAAATGTGGCTGCGTACGTGAAACGATTCAATTGCAACCCGGCTGCGTAACTGATCAATCTTCCATCGGTTGAATCTCCTGCGAAAGAGAAATGCAAATTTAAAATTAAAATTCGAATTTTAACCACTAACATGAACACAAACAGAATGCTATCGTACGGTAACAATATAAACTAGTGTTTTAAAACGTGAACATAACAAAAACACAACCAACACAATCAAGACTTTCTATACCCTTGCCAAGAACAGGACTAGCCGAAATTACTGGACATTTTTACAAGAACAAATACGTGGAATCCCATGTCGTCAACTAACCATTACACCCTGGGACCTGTCGTTCAGCATCAATCAATTTCAATAACCGTATCATCGATCTCTATAATCTGATCATCGAGATCATCCAGTCCATGCTCGCTTTCGCTCGTTGCTTCTGGCTTCTTCATTTCACGCAACGAATGTTTAACATCTGTGCTGTTTTCTTCCCCAAACCCACTTATCTCTTCTTCATCATCTTCCGACTGACTCATCGACCCCGACACACCCGTATCGCTGGCAGTGTGACTATCCTCCAGCTCCCTTTCGCTTGTGTCCGCCGACCCATCCGAAATGTCCACCGTCGGCCGTATATGCTTGGTTGAGGAAAGTTTGGAAGCTTCAAGATGATTAACAGAAAAACTTACATTCGTAACGTCGCAGATGGAGGAATCCTCCAAGCCGTCCTCCACATCATGCAGCGCACAGGTTTCATCCGCATCGACGAAGCAAGAACTGTTGAACCTTTCGCTGAAGCCCTTGCGAATGACAAAGTTGCCCTTCGCATTCTCACCAAACTCACAGCTGCCCTCGAACGTAAACTCCTCCCGTTCGATCATGTTGAAGTCTTCGAACACCTGCGATCGACTTCCTTCGGTGAGGGCCGCTCCACCCGATGGCTGATTATTATCGGCATCCTCGTTAAAATCTTCCAACAGCACTCCATACTGCGAGCAGTTCTTTATGCTGGTCGAGCGGAACAGGATTTGGCACAGATCGAGCGTTTCCAGCCCCGTCATACAGTGGCTAATGGTGGTGTTTAGCAGGTTAATCGTGCAATCGTGATTGCTGTAGATGCCGGTAGAAAACTCTCTGATCACGCACCGATCGAACGTGATCGTACAGTTGCCAAAGATCACGATGCCCTGCTTGGTGCTCGAGCTCGGATCACCCGTAAAGCAACAGTTGCGGAAGATGATGTTGCCCTGCTTGATGACCACACCGGTGCGAACATTCGAACAATCGAGCCGGACGTTTTCCAGCGTAAAATCACCATCGATCGTCAGCAGCACGCTGTCATCGTTTTTGGAAACGATCGCCGGGTTCATCCTAGTAGCCTGATCATAGTCCTCCACAAACGACACATCGCTTACACCCCGGAACGATCCGCCACTGTTAAGGTACTCGAGAAACTTTATGTCTTGCCGTGTTGCGGGCGGTAAATAGATTGCACTGTCCGGACTGCAATGATCCAGCGCGTGCTGCAGAGAGTCACACATCTTCACCGAAATCTTTGCATCCATCAGCTCTTTGGCACTCTGGAGATAGGTGAGCTGTTCTTCGATAGGCACAGCCCGTGTGACAATGTACGACATCGGAGTGGTCCCCTTGCTCTTCCCAACTCCCCCGAAGCGAACCTTTTCGAAGACGCTACGCATGACAGGATTCTCTAAGATTGTGATTTCGTTTTTGATCGTATTTAAGCGTAAATTGAGCTGCAACAGCTCACTCGACCGGTTGTCCTTCAGAATCGAAGTCTCGTTATCCTCTTCTTCGGCTTCCAACTCCTGCTCCTCCTCACTCAGCTCGTGCTCAATAAAGTCTCGCTTGCGCTGGATGTAACGAGCCTCAGCGAGCAGTGCCAACGCGTGCGATGAAAGCTGCCGCGACATCGTCTTATTCTTCAGATCGTGAGCAAACCGAATCCGGGACTCCAGGTGCTTATCAATCCAGCTATGATGCTCATCTTCTGCATCATTATCCCACGGCATCCACAAATGTTGGTAGAAAAACCGAAGCTTATCAATACAATCGGCCGTAATGTTAACGTTCAACGCAGGGTTATTCTGTTCACGCAACGGCCACAGCTCCTCCAAATCCACCGTAATCTGTTCCTCCGGCAGCTGTACATCGTCATCCTGGATTGCTTCGATGATAAAGATTGCTTTCAGCTCGTCAAACAACACCTGATCGACTGTGCCCAGCACGACGAGCGGATACTTCACGGCTAGCTGTTCACAAACAGGACGCGATGCTTTCCACAGCGCTTGCCAGCCCGTTGGTTCGACAGCCACTTCCACGAAATTGATCCACTCCGAACGGATGGCGGATGCTGGAATGTTGGTACCGGCGCCGTTCAGAACGTTGGTCGTTTCCAGCAGACGGGGGAGAAAGTTTTTCTTGAACTCGTACACTTCCATCTTGTTGTGATGCGTTTGCGGTGGGCGTGCAAAATCGTTACCAGATTCAAACAACCGGACCAAATTTTCAACGTTGTCAAAGTGGTCAGCGAACGTGCTAGTATAAACGTGTTTATTGTTCGGATCGCCTTTTCGGATAATTCGTGCCAGTTTGCATTGCTCAGAAAAGATGTTTTCTTAATTTTTAAAATATTTTGTAGGGTTTAAGGTGAAAAATAATGCAAAAACCTTGCTAAAAACACATTTAGCACTAGAAATGATCAACCATTTCGTTCGGATGTCGAATAAAACGTAAATCTGTGCAACAACGGCGGTTACCACTGGTCAAAATTGGAACGATAGGCGAATAATACAACTATCCACCCCGACACCAAACTATGGGCTCACATCGCGGTCAAATTCCATCACTTGAAGCCTGGTTGTCAAAGGTGGATTTTTTTCACTTTTTTGAAGAATTCCGAAGAGGCAAGATAGCCGTCGCCGCCTTCGCCGTCGTCGGTTCGTTGCTGATTTATCAAGCCATCGAAGTGCGTTCCAAAACATCTGCATCATCAAAAGTGATCTTTCACCCACATCGTTCGCGGTCAAAGTGTGCGGTGGTTGCTTTCTTTTTGGGTGATTTCCCCGTCGCCCTACGCAAAAGGTACAACAGTCCCCTTGTTTTCGCAACGACACCGTGTGTGACTAATTGTTGTTCTTTCTGCTACCGCGAACGGCAATCCGACCAGAAAACGGGCCTTGTGGTTTTCATTCCATTCCAATCAGTTCTAAAACTGCAGGCCTTCGCAAAATGGAAAAAAAGTTTGTTCGGAAAAGTGTACCGTGATTAGCGTGCAACTTGGGAAGAGGGTTTTTCTTTTCGGTGGCAAACGATTAGGTGGCAGTGAATGGTTGGCACCGCGAAACGCGCACACAACACATTTTCCATTCACCTGTGAACTCGATTTCGCGCTGTGTTGGCTGTGGATTCTAACCACCAAGGGGTGGAACATCGTCATCCAATTGTCGTGTCTCTCGTTCGGTCGCCCGGGGAAGCGAAGAGTGTTTGGAGTGGAAGGTTATTTTTTGCGCAAATTAAATTATCACCTCTAATGCACCTCGTGTGGAGGTTTGGTGCGGCGGGTGCGCTCCGTCACCGGATTGTACACGGGCTGTAACAAACACGATACCTTACGATACCGAACGCAACGGTGCGAAGTAGCTTATTACATAAAAAAAATGTTCAGGAAAATCGCCACTTGTGTGCCCCGGCTAAGTTAAGTTCAAAATTCGGTGTGCGTTTCCAAATTTCTAACCGAACGGCTCCAACAGAGGCAGTTAAAATATTCGCAAAAACGGTCCATTTATTCGCGGTTATAATTCTTGCTTCTCGGAAAGGCCGAAGAACATTTGGAGGAAAGAAAAAACGCAAAAAGCCGCCAGCAGTAAACTCGTGTATGCGCCACGGCCGTACATGCGTGTATGGAAGTATGCGTGCGTGTGTGTGTGTGTTGTGTGAAAAGAAGCGAAGGAATGTTATTCGACCAACAAAAAAAAAAATAAGAAAAATGTTAGCGAGGAACGAGAACTTCCCAAAATAAGGGAAAAGAAACCATGCGAACACTACTGGCAACACAGCACTCCCGTACGAGGGAAGAAGAATTAGCTTGCGGTAGAGTATGGCGATGCGTGAAAGGTTCGTGTGCGTGAGTGTATGTGTTATTCCCATCTCTTTCCTACTTTCTCGCTGCATTTCACTTACGCGCGTTGCACGCGTATACGGTTCCCCGGGGTTCGGTGTCATCCTGTCACGCAACAAGCGCCCCCGTGCGGAGAATCCCGGCATAACACACGTGTGACAGAGGGAGCAACCGTGCGAATGAGCAGGACAGGCTCACATTACACAGAGTGAGATGAGATTCCAGCAGTCTCGCTCTCGATGTATGCTTTGCGTGAGAAGCGAGACAAAACAAAAGATGTATGCAGCTGACCACGGCGGGGCACGGGCGCGCACATCAACTGCCCGCGAAAGTGGGCAACCACCTTCGACCCCTGCCGATTGAAATGTTCTTTTCCTTGTTCTTCAAGATGGATAGATGATGTGTGTTTACCTTTTTGGCATACAGTCCACACAGAGCGGAGGAGGTCAGGCAAGATTTTCGCGAGAGATTCCGATTGGTATCTTAAATTGGGGTGTAGCTCGCGTTCCTTGGGGGATGCGATTATGCTCTCAACACACAGCTTACTATGATTACTTAACGGGATAGACGTTCTGACGATTTGAATAGAGGGAATCGAGTTCGTGTGCAAAAATGTGTTTCCGACGCCTTTTCAAGCCAGAAGAAAGCACTTTATTCGCATTTGTTTTCATCTAGATTTTTGTTTAATATTTACAGCAAGCGTGGAAATTAGTCGAGTGGTGCTAAGAATTCGTTTAGTTGTTACAACACGTGAGAGTGGTGGTGAGAGGCAAAATAAACAAAGTGTTTAGCAAGGAAAATTTTATTGTTATCGCTCGTTAAAGTTTGTGATGCGTAAAGTGTGACAAAATTGAGTTTTTTTGCTAAAGTGGTGCATTCATTTAGGAGCATTAGTTTTGGTAAAAATATTTAGTTTTATACAGTGTCGTGAATAGTGTGTTCCGCGTGTTGCACAAGTGAGAATTGGTATCTTGGATTGACACACAATACTCGCCAATAAACGCCGCGGACGAGCCTTCAGATCGAGGAAGCGACAACTACGATCTCCGCAGAAGGTAAGTGGTGGCTCTGTGTTGAAGCGCATGTCAAGCCCCCTTTTGAGAATGTCCTTGATTGGTTGGAGGAGATACAAGTTCTCCCATGGTTGCGAAACAACCCCCTTTGCTAGTAACACTCCTGGCGTTCAAATGCCCTTTTGTTGGGGTTTCAGCTGTCTCTGCACAACGGGTGTGTGCACCTTTTTCCCACGTGCTGGTCCTCGTGCGAGAGGGAAAAGCAAGATCCGGCGTCATCGAAAAGGAATTGTTAAGGGCGCGCATTATTGTAACCTTGAACTTGTGAAAGAAGACGTAGTTTTTGTATTACGTTTAGTGCAGGCTTTCGAGACCGTTTGGGAGCTTTAGTCAATACCTTTAGTTCAATACCAGCGGATATTTTGAAGAAACATCTTGTTTAAGTAACAGCGAGATGTGGATTTGATAAAAATAGAATTTTGTAACGAAGTGTCGGTGCTTTTACGCTGACCTTAGGCGCTTCGAAGCGAACTGTTGAGAGATTTAAATCTCTCTTCAGCACGGCTTACCCATGACCTCCCTGAACAAAATTGAAACGAACGAATTCTTGTTGCCTCCCACACGGATTCTTCAGTTTCTCTATATTATTTCTACTTGGAACTGTTGGACCAGTTTCAATAAATTTCGTCCTATCCATTTTACAGTCGTTTTCGTGTTCAGTAAAGCTGCTGTTGTTTAGCTGCAATTCTTCTCCCAGGAATGGCAAGAATAATTTGACCTAGATACAAGCGTGTTACGTAAATAGCTGTGCGTTTATGCTTTCTCCCAGTCAGAAACATAACAACAACAAGAAGCTTGTGCGTGCGTGCGGTAGACAAACCAATACATAGGCGCAAAGCAAACATGAAACATCGGCTTACTAGTGGTCGTTGCTGTCATGACGACACAAATCTCTATATTCTTTGATTGGCAGTGTTGGAAGTTTTGGGAATAGTTTTGGGACAATGCCTTAGGCACTTAGACACTATAGAAGTTAATGTGAACTTGTGCTCCACAGTTCCTCACTTTAAACAGACTTAGGCTGGAAGCTGTGTTATATCAACAGTCACCAACAAGAATGGCAGATGACTTCACCTCGACTGCGTTGATAAGCCAACTGAAGAATTGAATTTCAGGTCCTCAAGAGCTGTCCCAGAGTAAAGACCAAAAAACTGTCCTCGATAATAAAACATATCAATAGACCCCTTTCCAAGAATTTAAGGATCATGTAAAACTTCTATTGGTCCTTGCACTTTCATAGATTTTTTTAGATCTCCAAGAATTCGGAAAACAATTAAAAACTATAAACAATATTGCATCCGTGTTTTCAGATAAATTGCGACTAGTTTTCGGTTTAATACAGTCACCAATTGGTCAATCAAATGTCTCACCCAAACTTTTAGAGCACCATATGATGAAGTGTGACTACCTATAGTGATGTATATGGTGGTGAGTGTCTGCTCAATTTCTGCTCGCATGTCAACTGTTTTGATAAGCGTCTGACTGATAAGATAAGAAAAATCAAAGTTTTTGCCTTGGTCTGCTTTGCCTGGAGTTTTGGTGCTGCTGCTGCTGCGCTATGAAGGTGGATGATGGTCTGATGGAGTGTACAAATTGTGCCCAAAAAGTCGTCCGAAGTCGCAACAATCGTAGAACGATGAAGCATAATTGAAAATCGTCTCTTACTCTCTCGGTCTCTCTCTCTCTCCATCCTCACCTTTTCCACGGAGGCATTTTCGTGAGGTTTTACAAAGAGCGTTTGTCTGCACAGAGACTCGATAAGAACTGTACTGTCAGAGCTGTTGTGCATGTGTGTGTATAATTTGTGCAAAAAGATGATCTTGCCACCATCACCCCACACTGCCACCACACACTACTGAACATCATTAATCATCAACTCCTCTCCTGAAGCTGGAGGAAGTCATCGTGGGGGCAACAGCACAAACGACAGAAGAACCTACATTCGGTTCGCCGACATGGGGTTTGCACCGTTTGTGCCAATTATACCTTTTTTTTTTGCGATTCAAAGATTATGCTCGCATGTCAACTGTTTTGATAAGCGTCTGACTGATAAGATAAGAAAAATCAAAGTTTTTGCCTTGGTCAGCTTTGCCTGGAGTTTTGGTGCTGCTGCTGCTGCGCTATGAAGGTGGATGATGGTCTGATGGAGTGTACAAATTGTGCCCAAAAAGTCGTCCGAAGTCGCAACAATCGTAGAACGATGAAGCATAATTGAAAATCGTCTCTTACTCTCTCGGTCTCTCTCTCTCTCCATCCTCACCTTTTCCACGGAGGCATTTTCGTGAGGTTTTACAAAGAGCGTTTGTCTGCACAGAGACTCGATAAGAACTGTACTGTCAGAGCTGTTGTGCATGTGTGTGTATAATTTGTGCAAAAAGATGATCTTACCACCATCACCCCACACTGCCACCACACACTACTGAACATCATTAATCATCAACTCCTCTCCTGAAGCTGGAGGAAGTCATCGTGGGGGCAACAGCACAAACGACAGAAGAACCTACATTCGGTTCGCCGACATGGGGTTTGCACCGTTTGTGCCAATTATACCTTTTTTTTTTGCGATTCAAAGATTAAATGGGTTTCCGGTGTCGATTTGGTTGGTGAGTGAGTGAGAGATAGTGCCCAACAGAGTGGCCCCACCCTTACATGGTAGGGGAACGCATGTGAATGTGTTGTATGTGTGAGTTGTATAAGCATATTTGGGGGTGGTAGAACTTGGAGGAAACATTCGAATCGAAGCATAAGAGCAATCGAGCAAAATCTACTAAAGTTCATACATTTAACTGAAAATGCACAAATATTTCTACTCAAATGGTGTGAAAGTAAGCAGCAGTGTCCTCTTTCTGACGCTGACTTGATCCTCCACGTTCCTGCGTCGCCGAGAAGATTGATTGATCTCGAAAAGACATACGTGGCAAAAGCAAAACAAAACAAACCTGCTCACGTCCAAACATACAAACATCGAGCGGGAGGCTGTGCTGTGTGAGCCTAAACAATAACAATCTCGTCTTGTGGGGAGTCGCTTTTGGAGGATGAATTAAGTGGCCCAGGCGCGCCGAGTCAACGTCCCCAGCGCCGTCTCAAACTGGCGATCCATTATTTCGGCAGACTCATTAGCGGATACCAATTCCCTCTGCTCTGTCTGGTCGAGAGATACGAAACGGCAAGAGCAGTAGAGAGAAGCTGTTTCTCTCGCCCGAAGATATCTCTGTCGCTGGAAACTGACCAGATGGAACGAATCGATTGGCTCGTGTAATGGTCGTGGAATGCTGTGGTGGAACCTGGCCACCAGCTATAGAGCTCTCTCCGATCACCCCAACCAGATATCGGCTCGTTAGAAGTGGATCCTATGCTTAGAGCATCGTTCCTGTTAAAGAGCCCTTTGCTAGGCGCTTAACGATCGGCGGAACGTTCGATAGCGGATCGAAGCAACTAACGGGAAAATCTCGTGCTTTTCGTGAAGAATTTCTTCTTCGCCTCCACACATGAGTGTGCGATGGGAGTATTTTATGTCTTAAAAATTTGAAGTTCTAGCATTGTTGGCATCTGTGGGACATCATCAGCAGGTTGCATCGTTGTTGTGATACTTTGGGGCGATTAGGACAGTATATTGTGCCCAGAGTCGTCGGAACAGGTTAATTTAATTATGTCTGGTGTAGTTTTGTGTCATTATTTGTTGGAATGTATCTACCTCACCTAGAATATTTGCTAGAGATTCCACTTATCGGAAATTCTTAAAGAGAAAAACATATTTCCTACAAAGATTGATTAGCACTTCGACCGGTGAAGTTGCACCGTGTTTGTGTGATCTTTCGCTTAGTATGAAGATCAGAGATTACCGTTGGCACCCTGGTTGAGGCAGGTGTTAAGATCGTGCATCACCTTCCACTCGTCCCCAGAACTCTGTACAGTAAGGCACGAATAAGTTGCGGCAAAAAAACATCCTCTCCACAACTGATGATTTATGGTAATTTAGCGTTTAAAGCCTCCCAACCCCGTTCCGTTAGTTGCTCAGCCTCGACGTGGCTAAGTTTTCAGGGTTGTTGCTTTTCCCCACCCGAGACGCAGGGCAGATGATAACGTAGCGACGTAGCGTTACTGACCGGTTAGTTGTCTTCTATTTAGCGATCGTTGCGTAATCGTATTCGTTCTGCCATCTCACCACCAGCATCTTCGTGATCATCATCACCTGAACGCTAGATTTGGCACGTCCGGGAGTCCGGGAAATGAGTGTGTGCGCGTGGTCTTATCCCACGAAATGAGACGTCGTACCGTTCGATCGACGAAATGGAAGAACGAATGACCATCGTTAATGTACGGGTCGGGTTGTGTTCATTCATTCTTTCACCCTATGCTGCGAATGACTGAGTGTCGGCAAGAAAGAGGAGAAACCAATCGATGGTGGAGTTGGGACAGTTGAGACAACCCGATCGCAGGAATCGCAGAAGCAAAACGCGCGAAGGTGAAGGTTAATGTCCAGCATGGAATGTCCCGACCGAGATGAGGCAACAGATTTGTCTGTATGTGTTTGGGCGTTTGGGGTTCTCCTTCCAAAAAATCGGGGTTGACTTTAATCTCTGGGTGAGCCTTCTTCTCACCTGTTGGGAGTGAGTATCCCACAATTCATCCACGTTGTTGCAGTTCGGTTAGGGAACTGGTTATCGCGGTCCGAGACGCGTTGGAAATTCCACGTCGAAAGTCAATCACGACGACACACGGCGCACGGTTACAACAAAACGTGTCCAGTGTGGGGTTCTTATCGGTGTGGAATGTGTGTTTCATCACGGAAGGATTTTTGTGTGTGTTTCGCAAGGTAGAATAGAGTTGTAGCGCATGCTGCTCGTGTGAGAAGTAGTATCATTTTATAAGCACATTACTGTCTCGATCGGCTGGGGACAGTGAGATAGAGTGCGATATCTTATCTGCAGAAAGTGTGTTGTGTGTTGAAGAATATTCCCACTGGAATCTCCATCCGCAATGCGTCGACAGCTCAATGGAATTTGCGTTGACTTAAGTTTGGTAGAATATATTCTACAACGCTCTAGGACTAGGACTAAAACTGGGTCTTACTTACCTTTGCTGGTCATGCTCCAATTTGCTCCCTTTCACCACGATCGGCTTCCAATCAACGAACCATTGCGACATCATAATTGCTGCGGATTGTCAAATCCAATTAGACGCGGAACTGTCATACGAGCCCGACCGCAGGTGTACTTCGCCGAACCTCAGCATGTCTAATGCGCTCGTGTGTGTGTGTGTGTGTGTGTGTGTGTGTTTGGGGACGGTTTTCCACCCAACAACCGACACTAATACGATTGGGCCGAACAAACGTATTACCGTATTTTAGTACACTGTTTGCCAGTCATGCATCAAGCTGAGGGGAAATCCACCTTCAGGGATGCCTATTTTTTCGACGAGGGCAAGATGTCCCAAGGGATATGAAGGATATGCCAACTGGGTTCTTAAGCTTTATCGATCCTCTTGGGTTGATGTTGACGAGAATGAGCCACATGATCGGATTACAGCCGGTTATACATTAGAGGGTCAATTACAGTGCAGTGGGACAGCATTAAGGTTTATCGAGCGCGGAAATTTGATGATGGGCTAAAGATTTTATGTCCCTAGGAGAGATTGCAGAAGCAGGTAGGTTCGATGCCGGAAGTCATCGATTACGTTAAATCGTGCTAGATATCGGTAGCGGTGAAGAATAAGTCTCGATCAGCAAAGTTGCATTACAGGTGTACTTGGTGTACATGCTTGCTCACCATTAGGAAATTAGACCACGTACTAACAATAGCTCCAAAACCACTGTTACACACCGAAGAGAACATCGTGTGCGATTGAGGGGCTTGGTAACTAGTTTTTGTCTTGAAGAATGTTGCCAAAGTTACACCAACAACAATCGGATTTACCATCGAAACAGTGTTAGAATTCCTCAGATCAAAGACGGCGTGCTACTACTTGTCGTTTGGGAGCTGGGTTAGGAAATAGTCCATTCGAAGTCTCGCACAACTAGAGCATTGATTTTAATGCGCCCTGTGTGTGTGTCTGTGTGTCCTACTGCTACTTACACAGCCTAGAATCCATGTAACCGGACCTGAACTGTTCCCATGCGGGTGTTTCGCGCAATGTGTTCCATTGCTTACGGTGGAAGGGATGAATACTTGAATTCAAAGTTTAAGCATTTGTCTAAATACTCAAGAGGCTTAAAGGCAGCAGCCGTAGACCGGCTTACCGTTTTCATTGCTGCTTTGCTCAACGTCAGCAGTGAAAATGCGCGTACTGTACACCGACGTTGATTTAATCTTTTGCCCAACAATGCACTCTGACGTCGTCGTGCTGAAAATCTCGCGCAAATATAGAGTCAGCGGTAGTAGCAATAGCCATGGGTATACGGTCCTTTTTTCGAGTGTTTGCCAAAATGGTAGATAAGCACTAATTAAATGTTTACTTCCACTTTTGGTTGCTACAATGTTTGCATTTAGCGTCACTTTGGGTGTGACGTTATATTTGTGTTTGCTTGAAGCTTGATTCAGGCGTGTTATAGATTTAGAATTTTGGGTTATTAAGTTCGTGACTTCATTTTCAATTAAATACTAAATAAGGTCAGTCAACGTGTGCAAACTGTAGCAACTCTATGCTTTTTTCTATGTATCCCCTTATCACGATAAACACCGGCTTTTTATCAAGCGGTTGCCCTAAATCGTGTACGTCTCTCTTATCGATTTGATTGAGAGCGACTGCATGCCCGGGGCACTGCTGCACTGAAGTAGCTATCCGATGCAGTCAGCTCGTTAAGCGCGACTGAATGTACATAAATCAAGTATTGAAGTTGTGGCAAAATCGTTAATAATAATAAATATATAATAAGCGAAACATAAGCTTTTGAAATTTGCACCAATATCTCAGGATAAATGTCATATAATGCGAGGATCATTATGAGGCAACCCGCTTGTGTTTTAATACGCGGTCCCAGTTGTGCCTTAAGTTGACGTAAGTGACGTTTTGGGGAAACATTACGCACTCACGGACCGCATACCGCATAAAGCAAGCAAACGCAGTGTTTGTTTTCATTCCATCGGTAGTCGGTTTGTGTGTTGAAGCAGCCGAAGTGGTCGACAGTGGCGAAAGATTACGTAGCGCGGTATGTGCTGTGCCATTTTGAGATATTTGTCTTGCGATGGAGATTCATCGAGTCATATGAGTTATGGCTGCTAGAGGACCGGGTGCAGCAGTTACGATCCTATAACTGCAAGGCCAAAGCAGTACTTGCAATAAAATGCTCAACTTAATGTCCAATGCAGCTTGTTTTCCCTCAAGGGAAATAAGGGTTTCGCGAAGATAGATAAAAAACACTGTTAAACAGATGCATATCAGCGGCGTGATGCAAATCCCAGGTACATTTTAACACACTCACACACAACACCCAGATGATATTTGCTCAACACCTTGCTCAACACATCGTCGACGTTTCCCGCCCTTGCTACGGATGTCTGGCAATCTCCTCTAGCTCTGGATGGATTATCACTGAACCCCCCTCTCCAAGGGAAGTAAGATCTAGACGGCGTCGATGTAGTTGTACGGGCAGAATGTGTTCAGTGGCGTACGCAGCAGGTACCGGTCTTACACATATCGTTGCGCTTAATGTGGGAAAAATGGAAAATTCACTTTTCTTCACCCGGGGTTCGGACTGTTGTGTGTAGTACGGCTGTATCTAACAAGTTGCTGCTGTTGTGCTGTGTGTTGAGCTACCTCGGTGAGTGAGTAATCAATGGGTTGGGTAAACCTCAGTAGCGCATTTCCAACCCCAACGTCGCCCACCCTTTTCTGGAGAGCGGGTGGATAGTTTAGCTCCATTTTGTATGCCATTTTAATTAAATGTTTGCTGTGGGAAGCTCACGTAAGAGACACCGGAATACATATAAAACTACGATTCGTTATCGTATCAGAAAAAAGGGATGGGAAGTTGTTTAGGGGTTCGTGTGTCCAGCAAATCGGAGTTGGAGGGGAAAAAAAATAGTAATACAGTTGTAGTTTAGCAAACCACACAAATCATTATTATCATCGTCACTCTAGTTGGGCTCTCTACTCGGTTTTGACCTGCCCATACACACACAGTGTTTGGCATTAATGATACAATTATGAAGATTTATGCCTTTCCTCCTCAGGCAGCTCTAAACTAAAAATGCGCCATGAGTGTGAGGTGCGTGTGCGTGCCAGATGTTGGCGTGCGCATATGAAGTCAATAAATGAATACCCACGGTATAAATCGTACGTAGCAGCAAAGCGGGAAGACCTCTCTCCTTACGAGACATTGGGTCCAATTGGGACCCGACGAGCGCCTCCGGACTCCGGACTCCGACAAGGACCAACTTTCGGTGTAATGAATTTACATGATGGTGTACACCTTCTGTCGGTTAATGAATATTTCAAAGTAGATTCTCGTTAGCGGCAGTAACACGTAAACAGACAGACAGACACGGGTTCAAGGTGAGGTCGATTTAGTGCTAGAGAAATGGCGCTAAATGGAAATTAATAACAACCTTTCCTCGCTTTTCTACGGAACCCTTTCGAAGAGATGATTAATGTTAACAGTTATGAACGTCTGTAATTTATAGTACAAAAAATGTATTGTGGATTTGTAGGCTTTCTCGTGTAGAGTTGAAATTGATTTTAACAGGCACATCTGTGGGTCAAATTGCGGACAACAATAATCGGGTAATGTCCCAACGGAGAACCACACTTCGCATTTCTTAGTAGAGTGATAAAGTTCCCATTAGCATAATACAGTCTTCTCCCAGAAGTGACTAAGTAGATTTGTGACATGTGAGTCATGCCAGAAGTGTCATGCGTTCGGTCGATATCGTTATTGTGGGGGGTTAATGTTGATGTCGCTGTGTGGTTTCTAACTTCCTAAGTTGAAGTACTACTACAGAATGAGAAGAGAACTGATAAGTTATCGCGAATTCTCTTAGAAAACCTCATCAGATCTCCCAAAGATGCATCTTTTTCTAATTGATTTAACAATTGAAATAACAGATGTCCGCTATACACCCTACGATCACGATCCAGCGCGATGCTTTACGACGCTTTCTTTTATTGCACAAAATAAACTTCAACACTGCGATCAAGTGCTGTGTTGTATTCAACTCCATTCGCGCAGATAAAGTGAGAGTGAAACTGACCAAAAACCATTTCACTTTCAGCGATTGAGATTTTGTGTTTTTGTTTCTGTCCCGCCGTTCGCCTTTTGTGTATTTTTAGTTTTCTCAACTGCCACAAATCTCATCGCGCGGGACCTCCGGAAATGCTCTTCAAGATCGTCCGCAAAGAAACGGGGCGAGATCTGCTTTCGATCGATGTGCATTATTTTGGACAACGGTTTGTTCCCCGAAATACGGAGGACTCCTCCAGGTAACAACAACGCGTCAAGCGCGAGGATGGCTTGGTTACCGGTTTGTGAATTTATTTATACAACAAAAAACTGGAACACTTCTTTCTCCCCGGGACACGGCGCCGTGTATGGAATAATTTATACACTGATTGCTCACTTTCATTTCGACTGATATCAAACACACAAAGCCATATGTATATAAAGGTTTAGTCAAACGGTTTGCGCGGAGATGAAGGATTAAATTTGCGTGCAAATTGGTAAACGAATTTTCTAATCGCTTTCGATTGCTAATCTCTAGCCGCGAAGGAAACAGCACGCTGCTGCTGCACTGCAACCAACCAACATTCCAGATGCAAAATATGTGCGGCCGGTAGATCTTGCGATTGAGTGCATGTTGAAGCTGTGTGCTCCAACAGGTGGTTGTGGCTGGCAAAGAAGTGGACAGGTTGTGCGTGAAATACAGCTGATCGAGATCTCGGATAAAGGCGAACCAGCCCGAACACCCCCCCAAAACCAGTCCGC
The DNA here is from genome assembly GCA_002091835.1 of Anopheles maculatus. Lineage (NCBI taxonomy): Eukaryota > Metazoa > Arthropoda > Insecta > Diptera > Culicidae > Anopheles > Anopheles maculatus. The sequence continues at coordinate 2,551 of KZ062165.1, read as the reverse complement.
AAAAGAAATCATTTGGCTGGGAACTTCCCTGTGACAGCGAATCGAATTGAGATTTGGAAGCAATTTCGGAAAATCGAAAGTTTTTGACTTTCTGCCAACTTAGCACGGTGCTCCAGAGGGAGAGAGACGGACCAAATGCAATTGGCTACTCCTCATCGAAAACAGCTGCTAGACAAATTTGCAATTCCCAGTGCAATGACACACAGAGAGCGCATGGTTCAGAGAAAAGTGACAGGATTGAGTAATTAAATTGCAATATTTAAATTCAAACTGGCAAATGGAATGAAGTCCCGTGAGCTTCCTCGCTCGCCGTACACAAACACAAAGAGAGGAATTGACGGGTATTTTGTTTTTGGTATGCATAACCACACTAGTGCATAGAAATTACGCACAATCCGATTACGCATGGCGTTCGAATGCATAACGACACGTGCGCTTGGCGCTGCACTGCAATACCAAAACCCTTCTGCATGCATCGGTTGCGAATGCGAAACGTGAACTGCAAGTGAAATCAATCAGGCAAATAATTATTATGGAACTGAGCCCCCCAAGCACAGGCGCAGGTCCTCCGACAGGTCACACAAGAGAGAGGAACAGACAAGTCGGCTAAGTTTGGCGCGAATTTTATGTGATTGTACATGATTAAGGCTGCTTTTGCGCTCACGAATGAATGGCATAATGGCACTGGTTGACATAATATGCTCGACACTGGGCCAGACGCAGACAGCCAAATGCATGCCAACTTAATTCGCAAACCGAGCAAGTGCTTTTATTTTTTAATGAGTTTGCTTTCAACACAAATCTCTATTAAAGCACACTGTCTTATGATTGTGTTCTTGATACCATTCTGATGGGTGAGTGAGTAAAAAAAAACACCCGTTTTACTCATTAATATTTCATTAACCCATATGAACGGGTGGAGTTTCAGTATTTGAATGTTGAACCAACAAAACTCGACGTTGGTGGCGATGACATCATCATCACCCACGAGAGAGACTCCTCCGGATGTCTGGAGTCGTTAGAATCTTTGGTGTGTGTTTTGATATCTGTTTTGGTTGTTTGTATAACTTCAGCTCACGAGACCCAATGATACTATTTAAACGATGCGAAAGAATTCGCCATTCGAAACGGACTTGCAAAGCTTCTCCTAAGCATCTGTTAAGTGAGTATATAAAAGGAATACAATTTCGCAAAAAAACCTCGTCGTACTCTCTGCCCTTCCTAAAACCGTCGAAGCGCATCATCATCGTGACATCGTGACGACGTGTGTGTTTCTTTCCAGCCTTTTCTTGAAGGTTAATGGCGTGCGAGGGTTGCCATTTCTTTGCTCGTTTTGGTACGGTCTTGCGGTTAGCGTCTTGGAGTAACGATGTGCGCCCGGTGTGACGATGGGGCGCAAATGATGATGACAAGCATTGATGAACTTGACGCGTTGCCCGATTAGGTGGTGGACGATTAGATGCAAGTGCATAGTGGATGTTTTAGAGTCTGCATATGGTGAGTTCTTGGTCTACCAATTTCTGTGTACCTAAAAAGATAGCGCAAGGATTGAAGTTTTGATTTAAAAAATAAAGATTTTCACCTCTTGGAACGCCACAACTAATGCAATAATGATCGATTGAACGTATCCGATCGTCTACGGTGAGAAACCAATGATAAAATGCGGGAAAATTGTATTAGTCGAGAGCAACAAGTGCAACTTCAGCTCTGACTCTGACGACGATTAGCCGAAAGTGTGTCCGTACAGTCAGTGTACTTTATTTGTGTGCACAGGCGGCGCTCTACTGTTCATTGAACCCAAAGCCCAACCATAACCTGGATGTGAACATTTTTGACGTATTTTCATCTCTCTCGCCGTCTCTTCTTCTCTTCTTCCATCTGTTGCAATTTACTCCCACGTGCAGCATTACCTACCGACAGCTGATGATGATCTTTAAGAGCATGAAGAAGAGCCTTCTCTTACTTTCGATTTCGAAAATATTATTTGTTTTGTTTGCTTGCTTGCACACCACCTCCACACACCCCATCCCGTTCCGTGCCACCGTTATGTTTACTTTTCTTTTTCTTATTTTCACATACCCGCCCACGTGCCTGTTGCGGGAGGCACACATACCCCAGCTTGAGCGGGAGTAAAAGTGCAAGCAAAGGAACAACGATCGATGATGGGCTTAAATAGCTTGATCGGATGAATCTATCAGCAGAGCCGAGGATTTTGCTGATGGGTTTTGGACAAGCTAAGCTGCGGCTTGCCAAAAAGGAAAGAAAATCGGGTAGCTGTGGATGATGATGATGATCGAGCCTGATCGTGGCTCGTTGTCGGATAATTATATCATGATGCCGCGCCTATATATGTTTCCCTGTACACCAGCCACACACCGAAAGAGCTGCTGCTCGGTGTTGTGGCAGAGGTTTCTGTAGGCCAAGATCAGCTGGATTTTCCAAGGTTTTTTTTTGTTGCTCTTTCTTATCTTCTTTCAACCCGTGTTGCTGGCGGTTGGAATATTTGCAGAGGAAATTGGTTAAAAAGAAAAGATGAGTCTCACCGTATGAT
>KZ062164.1:116563-202997 GCA_002091835.1 Anopheles maculatus | reverse complement strand
GTTCAAACTTTTAAACGTCATACTGTCAGGGCAGAGTGAACTTCCGGTACATGCAAATAGTAAGATGTATGTATGCTAATCGAGTAAAATCGACCCAACCGGCTAAATAAACACGTTGACAACTGATTGGGCGTATGACATTGGATTGTGACGTAGGTTTTTTTTTGTAAAATAATAAAGCCGTAATCATATCTAGATTCAAAGGAAAAAAGGGGCAACAATAATTCGTTGCCTGAGAGTATATCATGTCGTAGATGTGCATCACGCATAATGTATACGTATTGCAATGCAAGCGATATCCTTCTACCGTCCATTATTCCCTTTATTGCAATGGTTTGGATGGCACCTCTATTGCTACGAGCTATAATAGAAGGTAGTAATAGTACAATTTGCACCAATTACTTTCATTCAATGGCATTGTGTGAAACGGCTAGATTACGATGGAAATGTGAATCTGATAATAAACTAGAAGCAACATGAATTTTGTTCCGATTTGCGCAATATTACCTATAACTGCCATCCATTCATATCTCACTACACAGTAGAATATTAGGAACAGAGTCTAACGTTTGGTCACAACAGTACGTAGTAATCAAGAAACTAACATTAAATGTAATGATATCCTAGGTTGCAGGTGTTTGCACGGTCCGCCTAATGATATCTCAAGTCGCGAAGCCTTTCAAACTGTCGCCGGAGAAAGACTCAATGTACCAAAAATCATATCGTTGGTGCGAAACAGTTCGCAAAAAATCGTAATGCCCAGTGCAAAAACCCGATCTATACACCGCCACCCATTAGTAGCGGATGTCGAGCCGGTCCGCAACGACGAGGTGGCACATTCGCACACCGCAATCGGATTGTAGCATTGACAATGAAACAAAGTTGACAAAAGACATAATAATTTTCCCTCATTTTGCCGCGACATGAGAGGTTTTCCACCGCATATACATATCATTGTTAGGTGGGTTAAAGCACCTCCACCTACACCTACTCCGCCACTCGCCGCAGCAGATCGCCGACAGGTGTGTGGGTTGTACGCGTTTGCGAAGATGCGAAGATGATGCTGATGTAAGATAAATCGGTAGGTACGCTTGAATGCAGGCGACAGGTGCTGGGTTACAGGTGGAGGAGACACTCTAACGTCGGACGCAAGAGGCAGGTGTATGTGTAATTAGCATTTCCGGAAGCCTAACCACGTGGCAGCCCTGCATGCAGACGTCAGGGCAATGCGGGTGAGTGGTGGGATAGAATTTAGGGTCGTTTGTGTGTTTTCATATGCCATCCACATGGTGGGAAATGTTGGAAGAATACTGACACTGAATGAAAGGGACCGGAGGCGTATCACAAAAACGGGGTAGCATTATTCGAAGAATGCATGCATCTATTTCACTGCCAGTAAATTAATTGCTTCAGTGATGTCCCAAACGAAAAGAAATAGGTTCAACGCCGGTAGCGTGACGGTAGGTATCTAGCTAGGTAGATAGCTAGATGCGAATGTTAGAACTATAGACTAAATCTGTTGCAAACATAATAGAAAATTTGGGAAAATGGATTCAGAGTCTCGAAGACATCTAGCTTGTATTCTAGGGAACCTAGCTAATATACAGCTGACCGTAAATTGGTATTTGTTGTAGTACCGTAGTACGGCATGAGGCGCGAATGACTGAGATAAGATTCTACAGTTAAAGTAGCGATTTGAGAAGCGCATACCTCGCAACTAAACACAGACAGCTTCCCAAATGTGACGCACACGCAGGGACAAATTCTAAAGTTCGACCTGAGCAATACACCTTACTATTGCTGCATCTCTCTCACGCTCTCTCCTGTTCAGACTCGCCGATGATTTGTTCTCTGTCTTTACTCCGCTTTGTTGTAGGTTTAGTGCAACAAATTCTAGATTTAAACTTTAAGCGCCTGTCTTTAATAACAACAGCTTGACTAGAAGCGCTTAAGCCTCAGATGCTTACTTGCAATCATTTACACATTCGCGTTCTGTTGGTTTGCTTCTGTTTATTACATGTTTTCACTATGGCTTGCCCGGTGGTCTTTGCTAAAGTAAACAAAACCGAATAATAGTACTGTTCATCTTGCCTGATGTTCAGCTTCTGCCAATCCCACGTAGGGACCAGCTTTGAATGGTTTTATTTATCATTTTCTAGCCTCCAATAACTACGTACAAAAAGGAAATCCATTTATTCACTTATACTACGTAAAATGTAGCGTACAATAAAAAAAAAATATCAAGAGTTTAACCATTTTTTGATCACGAATCGCTTGTACAAACATGTCGCTTTAGCCGCACATCAAATGCACATCAAGTATGATTTGGACACATATTGATAAGATTATCTTGTTTATCTAGCAGTAGGAACCTTAAAACCCGGACGGAAGAGATGACAGTGGCACTCGCCACCAAACATTATCTTTCTTAGCCCAGGTCAGTTCGAACACGGTGTGCCTTTGGCGTTCGTTTAGCTCACAAAAAAACAACACGCGTGCGTTGTGGAGTCGGAAACGCAGAACGTGTCCCCGGCACATTCGCAAGGACACAACACCCAAAACACATTGACCGTGTGCAAACTGATGGCCCGGTTTGTTGTTTCTTTTTTATTTCTTTCTTTTTGCAGAATTAGGTGAAGGTTGCATGCGCGTACAGCATAAAGCACAAACAGCGTATTAAAATTCACAACAGTGCCTTCTTGAGCGGTGTAAAACTGCGCCCTGCGCATGACTTATTATTCTTACGCGTCAGCTCGCACACACCCGCGTGGCTTGTGTATGTGATTTGAAGTAACTGGAGCTTCTTGTGGCTGCGTAAGATGGTTTCGTTCGATCAGTTGGTACGAGCGCCATCATTTCGTATTCCAGCCAGCTCTTTTGGCGGACATGGGCAAAATACATCAGCTGGTGGTGGTTCGTCGCCAAATCCTTGGCAATGGTGCACACAAGCTCACAAGTGTTTTGCGACAGACATTGTAGTCGCGACAAATCACGTGCAAAATATGGGCATTTGTGTAGGATTAGGAACTATTATCGACTATTAGCTTTGATTGTTTCAAGTGCATAACAGCAATTCTGATGTATTTTGTTGTTGCTCCTAACATACTTCACAATAGTAATAAGATTGTTAAGAATTCTTGTTCTATATGACCGTGTTCTCTTACTAGCGTTGCATCTTATGGAAGGATTCATGTCGACAACTGTACACCTATATCTTGGAACCTTTCACCGTACACTGGAACACTGACTGGTCACGGGTCAGTTTGGTCGGTTGATAAAGGACGTGTTTGATTGTATGACTAATCAGCGAGACTGTTGAAGCTGCAGTGAAATGCGTTCGGCTCAATGTTCGCATCTGTCAGATCTCTCCGACCCTGAATTACAAGTTCCTCACGCACAGACAAAATTTCACCAACCCACACTTCTAACACACACGTAAATAATACTCAAACACACACGCACACACACGAACGAACATTTGGACGCCTGTAAAGGGGAAGTAGCCGAAAACTTACAAAGTGCCACGACCTGTGACAGAGCACCTCAGGCTCACCGGGATATAGTTGTGACGGGTGCGAACAGTTCGAAGCCTACGGTAAACGGTGCCGTCCACGCCGGTTTGACCATTCAACACAACTAACACTGGGACACTGGCCACTCGGTATCGAAACAACAGTCCAATCGGGCACCGCAGGGATTGCAAGTCTTTCTCAGGTGACTTCGCGCGAGCGACTAAATTGCATTCGAGAGCCCATCGTCCCAGCTCGGGCAGACGAGCCCCGGTTTTGTGGAGATGATAGACCGTTCCAAAGCAACGCGCGCTGCTCAGTGCTGGCGGGGCCCATTTTTCATCCCCGGCGCGCCACACTTCACGCCCGCACCGCGTTAACCCTTCGCAACCACGCGCCGCGTATGATCGGGCGTGCGCGGACGGTCGGCCCGTGCCTCTCACCGGAGATGACGACGACGACGACAACGACGACGTCCGGAGACGTCCGGGGTTGAGTTGTTTATTGGTACTACCGTTTGCTCTTTTTTTCGCTGCTCTCTAGCACCCGAACATCTCACCTACGCTCTCCTCAAACTCCAATGCTTACCCCCCCTCCCCCCGTACCTTCCGGCACGCGTTCGGGCAGTTGCGTAGATAGCGTGCAGCCTGATTCTGGCCTCCGTAGCGAGCGTCACTCTCGGGGATAGCCATAAATATGGCTCTACTTAGGATTTGGCTAAGCAATCGGTAAATAATCCACTGCCAGTGCCACGGTAAGCCTTGAATGGTAAGCCCGTGTACCATGTGATTTCGTCAGTTGACCTTTACGTCACGCAGGCTCACGCGGTTTGTGCTACTTAGTGGACACACCGTCCGGAAACGTCCTTGAACCGCCAGGACTCACCCATACTCATCACGTCATGATAGTATAGGGATGTCAATAATAAGGAATGGAGGAATCGTATGACAATGTTGTACTAACTGTTTTAAAATCTCATTATTGGTACTGCCAATTGTGACTCAATTAATGTAGTTATCGATTCATTTGATCGATTAATGCGTTCGTCATCGTGTTCGTAAGAAAAGACATTAACATAACATCAAGCCGTATATGCAATCAATTACTTATGCTATCATGTTAGTGATGCAAGTTCCAGCTTGTTCGAGTAGTCATCATCGAGTAAATAGAAATCTTAAACCAACATAATGGTATCGCACTCATCTTGAGTACTCAACACCAGAACTGGATTGGATTCTTGTACACTCAATTCTTAAAATTGTTGTTGATGTGTATCTTTGAACGGTTCTTGATCATTATATTTCCCAGGAGAACTTCATACTTTTTAAATTTTAAACTAGCCGTAGGTTTTTTGAACATATTTCGATGAACGTTGTACACAAGCTCACCGCCACTTGCTACTGTGCCGTGCTCGTTTCTCTCCTCTCGCGCACACTTTTGCTGAAACCGGTGCAGAGTTGTTCCAACAAACTTCGGGCAGATTGTGCCAGTAAATACTAGTGATTCGTCGCGGATTTCCTCGCGAGATGTGCAACGTGTCTTTTTGGCCGTTGTGAGCGAGATCTTCGCACAGAGCTGCTGGAACTTATCTCGAAGTGTGCTACGGTGTACATGAACCACAGCATAAGTGACAAACGACGAGCGTTCACGTTGTCAGCACTCTATCCGTTGTTGTTGTTGTTTGAATGAGCTAACCCCAAAGAAGAAGCGGATCCCAGCCTGCACGAGGCTGCAGAAGAAAGCCGCTAAGCATGACCGAGTTCATGTCGTAGTTTGCGAAGCTTAGCCAAACCTGAGCACTGACGTTGCAGTTGGCCCGTTATCATTGGCAGTGTACCTGGCCGTAAGGCAAACAAGTAGCAAGGGTAGCTGTCGGTAACGCTTCACAAACTGTGGCAAACAAGATACAGCTCCCGGTTGGCAGATAGTTTGATGTGATGGAATAGCAGCAGCAGCATCCGTGTGTTTGCGTTAGTCACTTTTATGGACAGCTCCGTGTTAATATAGTATCTTTCTATTTATAGTGCTTTCAAAGGTAACTCTCAGGATAGCTCGCAACCTTGCCTTCCAGCGATGCAATGGGCAAAAGTTGTAAATTTTCATTCTAGCTCTAGATAGAGGAATCAATAACGCTTAACACGTCTAGCTTACGACTCTCTCCAAATTTTCCACACTCGGCATTTAGCTGTTTTTAACCTAAATGCAAAACTCCACCATCAAACCCGTTGACGAGTCGTGCGAGTAGCATTGCGTTAGCAACTTGCTATCCATAGTACCGTTCGCGGGTGAAACCGGGTACAACGTGTGCACTCAGCACCAGCACGAAGGTTGAACTTGATTTCCCGCCATTGTCGTTTTTCTTGACATCAGCTAAATGACAATTACATGCTGTATTATCTAACATTAGCGGCATATATCTACACACCGCACCGCAACCCAGGTCTCCACAGGCGTGTGTGTGTGTGTGTAATGAAGGAAAGGGAAACAAATGGCGATGTACGCAGGTCGGTGTATACATACAGCTCGCAACTCACAAGCTACCATTATCGTTCGTAGAATGATAGATTTTTAAAATAATAACATTCAACTCATTACGTCACTGAAGAAAAGGCACAGAGCTTATCGTTGGCGTTGGTGCAAAGCTTCACGGCGTTGTGCTTTCCAACTGCAAACTAGCGCCCTCTGCCGGCTGGTAACGCTTGATAGAAAGCGACAGATTGGCGAAATAAATAAAGAATTGTGGGAAGCAGACACTGTTTGAATGTGCCCGGGTACGGTGTATAAAAATATATATCTATTTTCAAGATAACTAAAAGCAACTGAAGTATGCAAGCTTTGAAGTAAGCCTCACTGAGTAAAATTATCTAAAGTTAAAGCTATTGCTCAGCAGCAAGATATTAAAGTCGCTTTATGTGGAATGTATCTCGGAGTCAACTCACTTTATTATGATGTTCCGATTTCCTTCCTGTTTGCTACGATATTAAATACAGATGGCGACCGGATTTGATAGTCAAAATATGGCGACAGCCGCAGGCATGTTTGTATATCATCACACCGCCCAGTAACGACGGACGCGGTGATGGACCACAACTGATACATTAAACCAGACAGGTCCTTTTAATCCGACTCTCAATCGTATGTTTACTGGGAACTTTCCAGTGGGTTTTCCAGTAGGCAATTTCTAGTTATGACTGTTGATTGCACCTATATTGTAGAAACTGCTAGTGCTTTATCAGATTTTACTTATAGTTCCAAAGTACCTTTAAGAGTAGTATTAAAAAATGAGAAGATGTTTAAAAAAAAAAGTAGCAAATCAATGTACTCCGCTAGTAGCATCTCGAAGCAATGCATCCATTGAGTACTCCCAAGAATAGTTCTAGAGGATTTATTACTTAGGACGAACATAAACGAGCACACTGATCTGCACCATAGATCTTTCAAGAATATCACCTCTGTACGTAAAGCTTTTTTATGGGTTTTCGACTAAGAGATTTGACTCGAGCTAAGCGCAAGAGTCACGAAAAGTTAAACTTCTCGGACGGACGTCACCAAGTACAGCAAAGACGACCAACCAACATCACGCATACAGCTTCATTTGTTGAAAATTGAAGATGCTTTATTAAAACCTCTATATAGTTAAAAAAAACCCCGTATTAGCTGGTTTCGCATAGGAAACGGTTCCGGATGGGATTTGAACATGCTTCCTTGTAAGCAATAGAGGCGGCTACCAATACTCCACCAGGTCACTTCAAGTAGTGGCGTCCAAAAAACGGCACACCATATTCCGATTTCCAAACATAAGACCTTACAGGCGATTCGAGATTAAAAACGATATGTAAGCATCCAAAAAAAGAAATCCAAATATTTCACTACTTCACAACCTTACCTTGGATTTACCGCACAAGGTAGCCATTAACAACCAGAGTGTGTGTGTGTGTGTGTGTGTGTGTGTGTGTGTGTGTGTGTGTGTGTGTGTGTGAATTCATGTCGTGGAGCAAGTGCGGAAACGTTTGAAGTTGATCGCTGTAAGTAGCTTTTACATCGTGCATGCCGTTGGCAAAACCATCAACAGGGGATTAGATTTTGCACCTCATTACCAACGCAGCATGGGGCACTACTGCCACTACTACGACCGCAACGCGACCAGGGCAAATATTCCTACTTACACTTTGGCACAGCATATGCTTTTCCCGCACGAAATGATAGCTTTCGGACGGTAAGCTTTAATGTTGTGGTTTTTGCATCAAATGTTGGCAGTACTTAATACACAAAAAGGTGTCGTTTTTTCACGCAAAAAAAAAGTGTTTTTCTTCCCTCACTTATTTTCAAGGCTAGTAAGTTGTCGGCGACTTGTGGCTCGGGAAGTGGTACGAAAGAGATAAATTATTCGCCCACCAATCAGCACACTTTTTTCCCCACTTTAATCTTGCTGCTCCATATCATTATTTGCGGTTCGCTCGTTCCATGCTCTTCCGTCTTACGACACCAGGATGGTGGTAACTTTTGTAGGAACATGCCGAAATATGTGTTTATTCGATAAAGGAAGGGGAAAACAATGCTTACATGGCGGTACCGTAGTCACCGGCTAACAAGGTCATTAACAATCCGGGTTGAGAATAAATGGCTGACGACTTGTTACAGCCTGTACGATCTGTGTACATCTGTGGCGTAAATCTGTTGCTTAAAGATGTGTCGTATAGTAAGTTAAGGCATTTACGTTTTCCTAGGTTCATTCCCTAAAAGTAAAAAGCTGCGCTTGCTAATCGTTTCAAATGCGATTGCTAGTTGCAAAACATCTACAAAGCAATTAAATTTGGCAAAACAGCCAATGCATTTAAACGAGACATGGCAATAGTTTGAACCGAATAGTAGCTTTTTCTTGGCTCAATTAAACGCACTTTTTTTATTATGAATGGTTTCAGTACGGATGGAGACGCATGGTGCTCTGTACAAAATCGAAGCGCTCTAAATTAAAAAAAGAAAACTAAATGTAAGTAACATAGCGTTTGGCAATGTTGCATGTGGTGAAATTTTTAATATCAAGCGTGTTAAGAAGTGAAGGATGAGATAATGATAATGTGACGTTATCAGGATGCGATAAAAACACGCTTTTAGAAAATCTATTATCAGACGGCAAAAAAAATCCTTTCAACAAATCTTTTCATGTAAATAAAAATAAAACTATAAAATTTAACCATTAATTAAGCAGCTCAATATACAACCGTAAACCGGAAAGCAGTGAATTAATCAATATGAGCCTTGCGCCCATGCTTGGACGGAGCCCTATGGAGACGCATGGTGTCTCGTGCCCGTTTGCGCTTGAGAATCATCTATTAAACACATCTCGCGTTATTTCTGTTTTCATTAGACCGACCCGGTACCGAGTGTGACGGCGTGCATCGTGTGCATCACACAAATCGTGTCTAATTGTGTTTCGTTTGTTTGCGTTTGGGACAGGGACTGCAACCACTCTGCCCAGAGTGTGTCGCGCTCGGACCTGGGCACGGGTAGTTTTTCGGGTGGGATTAGGGAAAGGAACACCCGCACAACACAGCAACACTTACACACCATCGTAAGGACCGGACGTTTTGAATTCTTCCCAAACGTGATGGCCGTTGGAGTTCGTGCGCAGGCACGCCCCGGCACTCATGCACAGATTGCGCCTTGCAGCGTTGTTCGTTGGTTTGCCGGGTATATAAGCACGTGCAGTGTGCCGGCGGTTGTCGCAGTGCTGTGGAGTGACTTGCCAGTGTTTGAAGCAGCGTACAATCGTGCCGGTGTGTTGTTGGTGTTCTGTATTACCTGTTGTAGTAGGGATCTGTCCAAACGGCAAATGCATGTGTGAAGCGTTAGCAAATAGACAGTCAATGTTGGACACTGCTGTAGGGAAATATTTCGAGTGTTAAAAAGTGGTATGAAAATAAGGTGTTACAACTGCAGCAGTGTTTGCAGTGGGAATTCGTTATCAAACAACATACACATCGTGTCAATACCAATGATCAAATTTCAACCTTTGTGGAATTTTGTTGGGGCTTTCTTTGCAGCCCACTGTCATGTCGAAAGGATATCCATTTTAGTAGAAAAATCACATTCTCACGATTCTAAAACTTCCTAAAATTTAGATATTTGTACCTCCGTTTCGCGAATAGCAAGATTGGCATAATACAAGGAAATGCAAGCTTTCCGGACAATGTGTAACGAGATGTAAAACAGGGGAGGAAAAAATTAACATAATAAGCTGTAACCTTTTACATCATTTATGCAAGCACTCAATCAGAATGTAACCTCTTTCAATTAGCGACGTGTCGCTGAAGTGCGAAAAGATAATGATGGTTAATTTATGCGATCGTTCAGTCGCAGTTTCTTGATTATTTCTGGACAGCTGCATCGTCGGAGAAATGCTTATAAAGTATTGTTTCATTTCGTTGCTAAAACTAAATTAAACATTGAAATATTGCCGAACCCAAATTGGAGTCGATAGATGAAGTCCTTGACAATGGTAGAAGGTATAAGATGGTTTTGTTTTCGTCTAGAATCTTCATTTCCGGTTAAATCCTCTCCAAATACGTAATATATGCTGTCCAGCGGAATTTATATCAAATATCAAGGAAACCATAAATGCCAGAAATATAACCTCACGAAACAAATTATCTTTTAAAAAGATAAAGATAAAGATAGGCTAGAAGTGAGTTGGCGAGCGCATTACTTAGCTCCAACTCCAACTATATAATGTTGAACAATTCTTGTCAAAATGGCATCGAAATATGTCAATGTACCAAAGTCTGCATCGACGCCACCACTTAACACATGTAGTAGTACATCCTCCAACTGCACCCAGATGAAAGCGTCCTAAAAATACAGCCTCACATTAAGCTCGTATCAATAGTCGTAAATGTGTAACAGCTCTCGTCTGTATCCGACAATCACGTGTTGAGTTTTTCTTACACGTGGCATTCGTTCCGAACAAACATCCATTTAGCTCGTTCTGCGTTGGCGAAAAACGTTTGTCACTGGTGTTCGGGCCAGGGAACCGGAAGATGACGCAAAAAAGCACACATGCAATGCAATCATCTCATATTTGTCACGCCTCGTACCAGCGTACAAGAAGAAAAAAAATTGGGACTCCATTTGATGAACGTTGTGTAAACATAGTTTCGCACCAACGCGGAGGGTTATTGCACGAGGTTACGCTCATAAGCAAGAAAACACTCAAAAAACCAAAAAACAACATTGAAGGGTTTATGGCGCTTCCAAACTTCATGTAATACCAAACCCACTGCAAAACTGTGAGATAACGGAATAAGCGCTACCCATAGAAACTATCGAAGTCCAGTAAATCCTTCGGTGTGTATGGTTAAAGCCTTGGTGCGAACATTGACATAAACATTTATGATACTTCGCCTACTTCCTAAGCGACACATAGACCGTTTCATCAAAAACTGCCTGGCAATTCAATTTCCTGATCGATGTATACGACTACTTCATCGTGGATAGCCTGCCATGCGATCCTGAAACCTTGAGCCTACATTAAAAAAGCTATAAGATTTATTACCTTTATTCTCTTTTCATTTGTTTTCCAACGCTTTACAATCGGAAATGTATGCACAGATCAATATTTCTACACCTACGTACACCGATTCTATTCGGACTTTAGAAGAGTCCTTCTTCCCGACTGTAAAATATTGATATTGGGGAACTTTAAATCATCGCCGGGATATACAGAGCCATGAAAATGCATCGCTGTCTGCTTTGCGTGGTCATCACGCTAATGTCCGTGCTACACTGCAGCTGTCAAAGCTCCGACGAACGCGTGCTCCCAAATGATCCGAACTACCTGGAGCTCGACCACAGCAAGATACCGATGGCGAGCTTGAATGGACTGCTGGACTCGTTGAACCACGACAGCCGGCAGATGGGTGGCAGCAACCCGGAAGACTACGAGACGGCCGATAGTCTTGCAGCGCGCCTAGGATATCCGCATCTGAACGGCGATGCCAAAAGAAGCTGGAGCAAAATGAACGCGGCCTGGGGAAAGCGTGCGGGTACGCGGAATTCTGGTTGGACCAAGTTTGGCGGTAAGTTGGTTTTTTTTTTCTTCGTTTTCTATAGGCACGTGGTATAGATTGACCTTGGAATTTGCTATTTCTGCAGCGGCCTGGGGCAAACGAGAACCGGGATGGAATAATCTGAAAGGGCTTTGGGGTAAGCGCGCTGACAAGTGGGACAAACTGGCATCGGCTTGGGGCAAACGGCAGGAGATTAGTCGAAGTTATTAATAAGCGACTCTTGTAGCAGCAGCAGCAGCAGCAGCAGCAGCAGTAGATCAAACCATGTGTATCTACATGCACCTGAGCCTAGTAGTTCATAGTTATTATAGGATATTAGCTCTACCAGCTCTATACTCCAACATGATCAATACCATAGAGCAGAAACCCAATTAGAAACCAGCTTCGCCAATGTTTCATCCATTGTAGCTGATGGTGTTAAGGGTCGTTGGCTGAAATATTGGGACGCAGTAACCAGTACGATTTTTGATCTCGTTATCGTCAACTTCACCTCAAGTCTTATGCTGCTTAACAACACTACCAAAAAGAAAAGCAAATGTTTTCCTGAAACACACACACACGCACACATACACACTATTATTAACATCACAACAGGCTATTTCGCTATACTTCGCTTTAATCCATCATCCCGGTGTAATAACAATCAACATTTTATCGTCAGTAATTAAAACGCGGTATGGAAATCAATGTAAACATAAACGAAAAAAAAATATTACTTAAGGATATTTGGCTTATCTTCTTTGTGTTTGGCACTGCAACCTCGGAAGGTCTTGGTTAGCATTTGACTTGATCTTAGCCCGATTGATGCGGATGGTCTTCTATACGCGGTTCTGCGGTATGTAACATATATCACACTAATTAGACAATTATTGCCTGGATTGACACTATTATAATGTAGCTAGAAATAAAAATTAAGAACTTAAAACGTAGTGCGACCATGTTGCAAGAACATTTCGGGTAAAGTCCTATTAAGAACAAGTTGCATCCACTCCACCCGCTGGTTGTATTACTTAGTTTTTAGCAAATAGTCTTGCAAAACAGACGTTTATTGGTTTGTTTGTGTCACTGTGTTCTAACCTGCAGTGGTGGATCAAGCCGCTTGAAGGCCGTAGGCAGAATGGAAGTTGGGCCAGTTCAAATCTGCTGACGTAAGGGAGGGACCGTTGAGAGGTCTAGCGGAGATATGTATCCTGTGAAATATTTTACGCGTGGGAAGGAGGTGGAAGATGTAACTGGAACTTAGCGAAACCCCTTATATGAAGACCCCTTACACGAGGTAATCACCGGGACCCGAGACGGCCGCTTATTCTGCCTACCGTTTGACCCACCACTGCTATTTTGGCGCTGATGGTGGATGTTGCGCGGGATTAGTTGTTTCGCCTCCAGTTAAATCCACCCGGCTGATCTTCTGGTAGCGCTACATAGTTAGGATCCTCTGTCGCTTCGTCAAATAAAAGTTTTCTGCACAAAATGGGAACAAAGACACAAAATAAGTACAGTGTACATATTTACATAAATATTTCGGTTTCGAGACATAAAGATGCTGGCTGCCGAATACGTACAGGATGCGTGGCGTTTTAAGAAGCTTCATGCCGCCGGGCTGATTTGGCAGTACATCCTCCAGGAAGTAGTACGTGTGTCCCACCACCATGCCAATTAGATCCACCCAAATGGTATTACCTAGCAGTACGGAAAATCCGAACAAAACCCATGGCAGGTATGGTGCCTGTAACGGTACGGAAATAGTAAGGAAAGAAACGTAATTTCTCATTGAAAGTAAAAAGAGATGACCGTTGATTAGGCATTACCTGAAAATTCAAAACACCAAAAAAGTTCATCCTAACGAATGGATTCCTTCGGGACCAGATGTACACCAGCATAATGGTAAAAGCTTGACCTAAGAAAAGTAAGTTAACAAATAGCGCACAAATCTAACGAATCGTTCATGTAAGGAAAGTAAAGGAATTGGTCGTTGAATCCGCGAGAATTCTTTTTCAACATAAAGAAAAATTTGTATTATGAAAAGGATACTACCAACACCGTCCCACCAAACAAAAACATTGTAACAAAATCTGAACTTCTTCCACGAAACGAGTTTTCTTCTAGCATACGGCAATAGCTGTAAATAATATAGAGAAGGCGAAGGGTATAACGATCATCAAAATCTATCTCCGAAGCTATGAGCAAGTGGCTTACCGAAACGTAAATATCATATTAAATAGAAAGTTGAACCCAAAGGTACCGAAGAACAGAAACGTTGTGCAGATACGCCATAGCTGGTAGTGTTCAAAGATGAGCTTGGGATTAAAATATAGCTGAAAGGGATTGACGATGTCGAGTTGCTGAAATCGAAATTAAAAACACGACCGTTAATAACACGCTCAAAACAGGCTCAGTCGGCCAGGAGCTACCTACCACGGACAATGTTGTGATGATGCATGCCGTCGAGTAGACGCGTGTTACTATCGGTATCTGGAGATATTCTTGACGAATAGTTTGGTATGCCATTGTACATCCTGAAACGAGGCAAGCAAAACAATCGTTACAGATGTCCAAAAACCGTTCAGCTCCATCGAGAACGGTGTGTTGATGTGTTGTCACATTCTTTATCATCATCGACCCGGGAGAACCCGGGATTCCTTGTCCCTTTTTAAGCAACTTCTTATCTGTAAAGTAGACATATCGTGGTAGTTATGAGCTGGTGGCATCGCTTTAGTTACCTCAACGCTTGCTGGGGATACGAATGGTTCTTTCGCTTGGAAGAGTGATGGAAACTAGGCGTGTGTTACATGGATGGATGGAGCAATATACGAATCAAAATAAGCTGACTGTGTGCTCTACTGCTGGAATCATTTCTGTCGTGTACCAATCGAATGCACGGAGGTCGATGACGTTTATGTTTTGCTTGTATTCCCTGTACACAACGCATCACATGACAGATTGGGAACTGTCAAAGATGACCGTAAACGGGAACGGCTTCGAACAAAAGAGGTTATAAATAAAAGTGGCAAAGGCGAGTGCAATGAAAATGCGCCCGTTTTTATCTGTATTGTTTATCCATTTCCTCCCTAAATTACTACATTTCAAACTCGACGAGCCTATTTGAGACTTCATTATCGACGTCATTGAACTTGACAAATTTAAAGAAGTAGTTTTCATTTCTTTCTTATTTTCAAGGTAACGTTGATCAAAAAAGCGTTTGTAAAATAATATTTTGTTTGTACCATTTCGGAAACAACCTTCTGTTTCTGATATCGCTTTTAACTTAAGTCTAGATCATACAACCTCATAAACGTGTTGCTAGGCCACGTGTCTTTCAAACGCTTTAAACAACACTCGATCAACCGTTTAACGGTAAAATACCGTTACTATTCTTCTACGCATCATCGACCAACAATGAAAGATAGCTGCTATCACCAGTGTGTCTAAAAAGATCCCTATGACCTTACAATCAGCACTCCCATACCTTCGAATGCGAATTGAAGTTGGTGAATAAAAATCGTTAGTAAGATGGAAAATATTGAAAAGTTCGAACGCTTTATTCAACGCCACTTTGTTATTGCCGGTGGGCAGAGAGAAGTTCAATAAATAATTACAGACATTTTACAGCACATTCAAAAAAAGTAAGCAAGTTAACAAAAAAAAAAAAACATCGGTAAAAAATAAAAATACTTCTTAACGATAGCTCATTTACCCGAAAACAAATTCACTCCTCAAACGTGAGTCGTCCCGGGCCATGATTCTTCATGTACCGGCGATACGCCTTGTACCGTGGATTGTCTGCCATCTGTTTCTTTTTCTCATTCTCCTGCTCCACCTTCCAGCGGTCAAAGTTTGACTTGATCCATAGCTGCTGCCGCAGAAACTGTTCCACCGTGTCGGATTCGATCGAATCAAACTGTACCGCCGTCAGCCGCATATACTTGCGTATTAGATACAGTTGCTCCTCGCGCCCGTACGGTTGCTTCAGTACATTAAACTTCCAAACCCACCTGCCCGCCCAGCATATGTAGCGCCCGATCGTGTACGGTAGCAGGAACAGCTGTATCCAGAGTATGTCCCGTATTTCCGGCTTCGCGTACGCACCCTGAATGTCCATATTGTTCTCGATCACCTTCCGGATCTGTTCATCGTGTTCCTTCTTCTGTTCTGCCTTGGAAAGTTTGCTTCGGCCATGCTTTCCATTGCTACCCGTCACCCCATTGTTGCCGGATTGATTGATCATCTCCAGTGCCTTGTTGCGGTATTTGGGCAACGACATGAAATACTTGATAGCCGTATCGTACCGTTGCCACCGTGTCACGTACTGTATGCAGGAGATGATGCTTATCGTCACCACGATCACCAGCCGGACGTCAATCTTTGCCTTCCGACGATAGTACCGGTAGAAGTGCGCATAGTACGCCTGCGGATTGTCCAGCATGTAGTTGTAATCATTGCGCGATTCTTCATCCTTCAACACCTCGTACGCGGTTGCTATCTTTTTGAACGATTCTTCCGCCGTTTGCTTCTGCTCGACACCGTGATGCAGATCCGGATGATACTTCCGGGCGAGCTGGCGGTACGATTTGGCTATCTCCTGCTTGGTGCTTTCGCGCGATACGCCCAGCAGCTCGTAGCAGTTGTCCGGGCCACAGTAGAACTGGTCGAGGTAGTGGCCATTGCTGGTGGTAGCACAAAATCCGAAAATTACCAAACACAAGCCCAGAATTTGTGCTGCCGTCGTCATCCTGTGTTCCGAGCAAATCCCGGATGGTCGAAATATCACGGATTATTCATTTCAAGCACTGTTGACAGGTTGAATTGTAAACATAGATGCGTCTATACGCTGCAGCTGAACGCTTCAGTTTTACGCGGGAAATAAAGCTGCTATTACACGGACTTGCCATGAAGCAAGCACGAATTATTTTTTCTGTGAATAGAGCTGTTCCAAAAGAAAAACTAAACCTTTTTTTCTTGAGCTTCAGAAATTTAAGTCCTTTTTTCACTTTATCTTCGATTGTAGTAAAGATATCTACTTTACAATCATGCAGAATGTAACATACATGCTTATGTAAAATAAAAAAATACATTGGATTGCGTTGTGTAGACAGTGCTTAATCGACTACCCAAGCAGTGAAGTCGAGCTGTTAGCTCAGCATCTCAGGGTTGGCTGGAAGCCTTTTTAGCGCTTTTTTAATCAGGCCCCGCATGGTTCGTGCCTCCCGATTATCCGGTTCGAAAGGCTCGCAGGCTCCACGAATAAACGAAACCAAACCAAACAAGTTCAGCGACGCTATCGGAAACAACGCGCTCAGAAATACTCCTGGTCGGACGCGCATCTCGTCTTCAAAGCACACACATTCAAATCAACGACGGCGTTACTGCTATCAACCAATTGCAACCAGTTACCAAAGAGGATCAAACTTAGTGCTGTGCGTGTGTGCGTGTATGTGTGCTTGTGTTACTGTTTAATCCTGCGACATATTGTGACCTAGTGGTTCCATTTTCTACACAGGCTGAAAAAGCCATTTTTATTTCGTGGCCTTTTGTGTGTCTGCTTGCATTATCGCGGTACGGCAGCATAGTTTCATCATGAGTATGCCCGATGTTGTCGACGTTCGAACAGAGCTGAACAGCGAGCACGTACTGGATGCCTGCGGTAACAATGACCATCTTCCACACGACGTTAATGATGCCCTCGGTTCACGAAAGGGCCAGTAAGTAGACAATGCCATGCAGCTCTAATTTTGGCCGTCTTCTTAAATGTTGCTTCGATTGATGTGTATGTGTGCTTACTCCTTTGTGTCTGCATCCTTTCAGCGAACTGTTTGACCATCGCATCAAGGCCCGGATGCCCGTCGAACGGTACGCGTCCGACTACAACATGAACCACAAACGGCGCGGTTTGGCGCTGATTTTCAACCATGAAAACTTCGACGTTCCACAGTTGAAGGCTCGCGCGGGTACTAACGTGGACTGCGAAAATCTGACCGCCACTCTCAAGGGCCTAGACTTCGAGGTGCACGTGTACAAGGACCTGAAGCTTCGCGATCTACAGAAGGAGGTCGAGCGAGGTAAGCCCAACCGTCCAACCCTCCCCTCCCACTACCACCGAAATGTGCGAAGGCCCAGCTGTTGCCCAGCGGCAACATAAAACCCCAAACAAAGGCTCGCCGTCTAAAAGGGCTGTCATGCCCATGCATGGATGCATTCAGCATGAGTTACCTTATATGAACGCGTCTGTCGCTAAGTATTTTAAGGGCATGCGAATCATGCTCGACGGGTTCCATATCGGTTCGGACGCTTAGTAACGCTTTTTTTTCTTCTAATTTATTTTATTTTCCTTTTCTGGTCTGGAACAGTGGCGCAGATGGATCACACGGATGCCGACTGCATACTGGTAACGATCTTATCGCACGGTGAGCTTGGCTATCTGTACGCAAAGGACTGCCAGTACAAGCTGGACGTCGTGTGGTCGTACTTCACGGCCAACCACTGTCCCACTTTGGCCGGCAAACCAAAACTGTTCTTCATACAGGCCTGCCAGGGTGACCAGCTGGACGGTGGAGTACTGCTCGCGACCAAGGATCGCACCGAAACGGACAGTTCGTCCTCGATGACGTTTAAAATACCGACGCACGCCGACTTCCTGATCGCGTACTCCACCATACCCGGGTTCTACTCGTGGCGCAACACCCAGAAGGGTTCATGGTTCATGCAGTCGCTTTGCCACGAGCTGAACCAGCACGGGCGCAAGTACGATTTGCTGACGCTGCTAACGTTCGTAACGCAGCGCGTGGCGTACGATTTCGAGTCGAACACGCCGGACATTCCGATGATGCATCAGCAGAAGCAGATTCCGTGCACCACCACCATGCTAACCCGTTTGCTGCGTTTCGGGGAAAAGAAATCGTTTTAAGCGTGCGCAAAATCGGACGCGGACGAAATATCATGCTACACGACGATCGTGGATGGAAGCACCGCCATGTCTATTAAAAATGCAATTTTTGTTTTTTCAATTTCTTCATTTCAATGTAGCTTTAGGGTATAATATATATATACCATTTCAATGTTGCTCGTTTGCCGGTGTGCATAGGAAGGCTAGCCTAAACAACGCTAGCCAATACAACGCCATGCAGCATTTTTGGGAAACAACAGCGCCTTCGAACGTATTCGAATATCAAATTTTCTTTTATATTTTACATTAACCAAATAAGATTATATGGTCCCAATACTCGATACAAATCGCTGATTGGGATGATGCCATTTCAACTGGCTAGGGATTTTACAATATTTTCATTTACTTCAAATGTTCGATAAGCTATGATTTTTTTTTAATATGTTTTAAGCTATACAAGCACTATCGATGGCTTTTTCAAACCAAATCGATCTCCAAAACGAAAATAAATCTATACGTAAATGCGCATTTTTTTATGTGCACGAAAACATCTTGGTTTTATCAACATTTTCCAACGATGCTGGTAGCTTTGTATAAACCTGTACAAGGTGGCCCAAGAATGCAAAAGAGTTAGTAATTTATGTTCTTTTGTTTTTTTAAGACCAATTTCAAACCAAACAAAGACAAATTCGTTTTGGATTTTTTTTAATAACAGCTATTTAGTTAAATATACTAGTTCGAAAAGCGGCACCGATGTGATAAGCAATTGGTCCCTTCAGCTACTGAGACAATTTTATCCTCTGCCTGTGAAACACACATAAATAGGAATTGTTAGGAAAGGACAGAAGAATGGTATTTTAGTAAAAAAAATCGAAATCGGTTTTGTAAGACAAAAAAAAAGGCTTGAATGTAATAAATGAGACGTATTTGAAAACGAAAGGTGATAAAAAAGGAACGGAAAGACAAAAAACAAACATATTTACGCTATTTACACCGTTTATAAGTAGGTTAGGCGTGGAAAATGATTCTAATCGCGATTTAGGGAATAAAAATGACGCTCTTACCTCAATTTGTATGCCCGTGTGAGTCCACTCTATTATCTACTTGAAACAAAAAAAAAAACGAACTTAAAGAGGGTTGGTAATAAATAATAATTGCAAAGTTCCGTCCTACTTTTTCCTTGCATTTCACGATAACATTGGGTGTTGGGAATACAGCCTTCAAGCTTTGTGGTTTATGTGGGAAATAGATTTTAGTTTCTGCCGTTGATAAGATGCTATCGCTTCATCATATCTTTTATCCCTCAAAAACCACAACATCGTTTTCCACCGGGTAGACAGTAATCACTTAAACAATTACAGTGAACATCATTAATCAAAATCGACTAATCGTGTTTATGAGCAAAGCAAGTAAACCATAAAACGACAACAAATCAATGAACTGTGGTGTAGATTCGCGCTCAACTAGCAATAACATGTGTATCGTCACAAGGCTTTCCCGACCTGTGTATACGCAAGGCAACATTGGAAAAGGTTGTCGGGTCTTTTAAGGTCAGATGAATGTTACTACCACCACCACCCATGTTCGTTCGTTCGCTGCAATCAAATATTGATCAGCTGTGTCTGGAAGTTTTGTCCCTTTTTTTTTGTTTTTGTGGATATTAAATAATTAATGGGGGGTATGGGGGTTGGGAAATCCACACACCACTGAGCAGGTAGAAGACTGTGGAGGAATACAAGCGCAGCTTTTAACGATTCGAACGAGTCGGCGGGAAGCATGTGTAATGCTCTCTCAAGGTCATTATGCTTCTCAACTCGAAGTAAGATATACTGAAGGACTAGTGATGAGAAAAACGGCTCCGAAGGCGAAGCTGGCTCCGACCGGTTCCAATAATTTTCGGAACCGGCTCCGGAGCCGTTGGTTCGGAGCAGGCTCTGGAGCGGGAAAAACACTGTTCCGGAGCCGGTTCCGCACCCACGGCTCCTGAGACGGTTTCAAACTACTGGCTACGGAGACTCGCGCAATAAAGTAGCAAAATCATACTAAAGAAGCAAACCCATTCTACAAGACAATTCTTCATCTGTGCGCACGTAGTTGGATTAAAAATAATACAACAATCAATTAAATTAGACGGTCACAGCATCGTGGTGCGATGAACGATGCATTCTTATTTGCTTTTGTTTAATTAATTTAACGGGACAATTTAAATGATTCTTAATGTTATCATTAGAAAAATAATATGCATCAAGCAAGTATTACGATATTGTTACGATAATTATTTTGCAAAGTGCATAGTGATAACGGCACCAAAAAATGGACTCTTTACGGCCTAACGGCAAACTAACGGCTCCGGAGCCGTAGGTACGGAGCCGGCTCCGGAGCCGTGGGTGCGGAGCCGGCTCCGGAGCCGTGGGTGCGAAGCCGGCTCCGGGCTAAAACCGGAGCCGTTTAGTCGGAGCAAGCTCCGGAACCGTGGGTGCACTACGGAGCGCACATCACTATGAAGGACGATTGCGAAATGTAATCGACGGGAAAGACAGTGTTGATGAACATCTGGAGATGCAGAATTAAGGAACGAACTCATTTGGGCGGCATACACCCAGTGTTAGACTACAATACAATCCTGAATGGCAGGGAATCGTGCCTACTCGAACTCTACATATATCTGCGGTTCAGAACGACGTCAATGCTCTCACCAGTTTTGCCAATTTGAAAGAAATAGCTGGCCAATACCTCTCGAGTTAGTTGTGAAGAAGCGCAAACTTCTTGACTGGATCAAGTAGAATCTGTCTTCTCAATGTGTGATTCCTGAAAGCCTTGTCCGAATTATTCCTACAAACAAACGATGGTCCTGAACATATACTGCACATTAAAAACAATTACAAATTATTTTCGTAACATGTGAAAGTGTGTCACTGTGTGGGCTATGGAGATTTTTTATTTGTATCAATATCAGAGCAATGAATATTTTGGAGAGTTTCGTATGTAGGGACGTATTCGCATACGCGTGCGCACCCGTCGCTGCCTAACAACAACACACCACACGTCCACGTCGATTTCGATCCCGCTGCTCTACTCTCATCTCTCCACGCGGCAGCATCTCATATTGCGCCGGCCCGTACCATGTGTGCAAGACGACGACTTCTAGGATCGCCACTATTTCCGCTACGGATGAAATAAAATAGTCAAAGCATGCCAGTGTACGCGATTGCATCCCGCCACAGCTAGCCGCCTGGTTGAATCACGCCGCAGAACACAACAGGACTTGCCCGTCTTAGCGGCCGATACCGTAAATCTTTCGCCTGTGTTGAGCCGCGCTCTAGGTAATCATCCGCGGTGAATGCAGCTCGGACACGTTCTCAATAGGCGGATAGTGCGTAGAAGACGGTGGTCCCCAGTCGTGCAAACCGCCTGAGTTTGCCAAGCGGTGTGTTAAACGGTGCGCTATGCTAAAACCACCGCTGCCTTCCAGCTGCGTCAGCACTATAATCACCTGTGGGGGGCAAATAAGTGGTCGGTTGGTGTACTGGTTTGGCTAAAAAACCATCGCTCGCTCACCTGCCGCTGCAACGGTGGGACGGAATCAACCGTCTTGAGTTCTCCACGCGTCGAAACAACGTTGTAACTCTCCTGGCAGTCACACTTCACGTGTATCCACTTGTTTTCGTGCCGATTCTCGACCATCACAACCAGACCAGCCCAGCCCTGTTGTGGGGAGCGTAAATAGTATGTCAAAAACAGTACTCATCCTTTCACGGAATGGTTTACCTTCGTTAGATAGTACGCCGTCATCCCTTCCCGGCCCTCATGCCGCTGACCCTTGGCCAGCGTGAGATTGATGATTGCATCAGCCAGCAGGAACGGGGGCGGTGTGATTTGCTCCACCAGCAACCGTTTGGAACTGTGTATCGCCAGCACACACTGCGGATATTGCATAAAGTCGTCAATTCCCGTGTGCCAGTGGTTGAACGCGAGACAAACCAGCATGTAAAGGTCCGTTTCGAGCATCTTGTGGCAGCCAACGAACCCACGCACCTACGGGGCAAAAAGGAGAAAGGAGCACGATAAAACATCTGGCACTGTTGCTGCCGATTCTTCCAACTCATTACCTGCCGTTTACTGTGCTCGACCAATCGGCCCACCTCAGGGTTTGCCGGATTGCGCGTCCGAAACAATACCACACAAAGGTCTAGTTGGGAGCGTTGTGACTTTTCTGAATTTCTGTAAAAAAAAGGGATAAAAAGTTGTCAACAGAAACCCATGCGCAAAGCGCGATCGACAACGTACCTTTGTCCTTCCTGGAAGAGCGTAAATTCCGCTTCGGTTGGTTCGAGCACCGTTATTAGCACGCAGGATAGCGCTCGGAGCGGTTGCAAGGTGCCAAACAGCCGTACCTCGTTCCATTCCGACCGCACCTTACATATGTCGATGCAGTCAAAGTATCTGGAAAAGAGGACGGTCCAATCATCAGCCGATCGAAAGTTGTACCGAATGTTGGTGAATATTTGATCTTACCTCAGTACATCTTCGAAGGAAATCCAAAACACACCTTCGGAACCACCGTGTGGCATCAGACTGTCACGAAGCTCGTCGGTCCACAGTTCGGAATCATCGGACCAGTCCCCTACGGGTACGGAAATGATGAGTAGTTTCACATTCATTCTTATGTGTTTTGAAACGACCCACTTGCATTATAGTTTGTACAGTGAAAGTGGCTTTTGTTTGTATACAGAGAAGTGATATAATAAAAAAAAAACGTTCAAAAGGAACCAATAGGGATGGCAAGCAAGAACAAAAAAGTGCATGGTGGCAGTAGCTTCATACATAATTTTACATGCGTAGTATGATACAGAATTGTTGTCATTTTTTTATCCTACTTATATTGTGCACGATTATGGAAAAGCAACAACCGGCAAGGAAAGGTATAACAGTTCTAATTACAATTAAAATGATTACTATATTCCCAAGAGACACGCATCTTTCGTGTTTTTACAAAGTCAATCAGGCCACACAAACAAGCGTCCGCATTAGTGTTGTGCTTAATGAATCTTATCAAAAGAGTCATTCATATGAATCTTCAGTGAAGAGTCATTCAATTCATGAGTCGACTCCTCATCAATCCCCAAAGATTCATGAATCTCCAAAGATTCATGAATCTCCAAAGATTCATGAATCTCCAAAGATTCATGAATCTCCAAAGATTCATGAATCTTTATAATAGCGATTCAGAGTCATTCATTCAGTTCTAAGATTCATTCAGATTCATGAATCTGAATGAATCTTAGAACTGAATGAATGACTCTGAATCGCTATTATAAAGATTCATGAATCTTTTGAAAATGTATGAATCTTTGGGGATTCATGAATCTTTGGGGATTCATGAATCTTTGGAGATTCATGAATCTTTGGAGATTCATGAATCTTTGGAGATTCATGAATCTTTTGAAAATGTATGAATCTTTGGGGATTCATGAATCTTTATAATAGCGATTCAGAGTCATTCATTCAGTTCTAAGATTCATTCAGATTCATGAATCTGAATCAGATTTACCCAACATTGATCCGCATGCTTGTCTTGTTGCCTGTGTTGTAGTGATACTGCTTTTCGAGTGACATAGCTATATATGCACTCATTACTAGCGTTGTGTTTAATGAATCTTGTGAGGAAAGTCATTCATATGAATCTTTAGTGAAGAGTCATTCAAATCACGAGTTGACTCGCGAAAGATTTGTGAATCCTCAAAGATTTATGAATCCTCAAAGGTTCGTGAATTACCAACAACCAAACACTAAACAAAAGCAAATTATCTGAAATACGCATATTTATATATATAGGGGCGGCCCGGTGGTGATGCGACAGCGGCGCCGGTCTTCACACGGCAGGACCGGGGTTCAAGTCTCATCTGGTCCGTTCCCCCATAGTGAGGATTGACTAACCAACTATGCGGTATCAATTAGACTAGTAAGCCAGAAATGGCAGGCATGACCTTAAGAGAGGTCGTTAGGCCAAGAAAGAAGCATATTTGTTCATAGCGACTTCACCAGACCTAGGCTGGTACAATCTTAGGTATGATCGAGCAACTTAAGAAAATTTCTTAAGAAAATTTTCTTCCAATTTTCGATTTTCATGATTTATATTTATTTAGGTTGTTTCTTCTGACGTATCATCCTATTAGCATCCATCAAAAAGTATTCCTAACACATTCCTTACAGAATTTCATCTAAGAACGCCTTAAAAAATGAAGTCGAGATGAATAAGGAATGTGCAAAATCATGAATTATTGCAGATTTATGAATTTTTGAGGATTTTTGAATGTTTGGTAATTTACGAATCTTTGGGATTCCCGAATTTTTGAGGATTCATGATGTTTTGGGATTCACGAATCTTTGAAATACAGATTCAGAATCATTCATTCAGATTCATGAATCTGAATCATATTTACCAAACACTACTCATTACTCTACTCCTACTCAATATGTCCCTTGGACTCTTACTCAATACTTGGATATACGGGAAAATCTAACACATTGGGATTGGATCAGTGATATGGCTAAATTGAGAGAAAAGTGATAGCGAATGTGTGTTCTACATACTTCAATCCACATTAATGGAAAGCTGACTTATTCAACCGTGTTAAGGACATCGATGGAAAACTGGGGACATGCAAAATTGCAGATACTCCTATAGGTGCGTTGGAAGGGAGTAATGAAGATAAGTCGCGCCATAAATTCAGAAAATTACAATATCAACCCATTCCGGTGCTGAATCGAAACTACCAAAAATATTTCTTTAACTAATTAATATTTCTTCATTGTCTGCAATTCGTAGATTATTGCATGTACCTAGCATCTCGCATCGTTTTAGACACGTGGACGCTTGTTATTGGTTCTGAAAATCCCGGTATTAAATTTTGTTGTTTTTTTTCTTGATATGTATAACGTTTAATCTAACAACTTAAAATAAAATAAGCAAGGTGCAGCTAAACAGGACGTGAAAGAAAATACAAATCAAACTAGAGATAGATAGAGAGGGAATTTTAGAGGCTAAAAGCAACTTGAAAAGAAAAACTGCCAGTCTCATCTATGCTACAGCAAGTGTTTGCAAACGTATTCACGGGTGTAGTTTTTGGGTATGTACCTTGCCAGGAAAAGTGTCCCCACGGATTGCGCAGTTTCAACAGCCTATGTCCTTTAATATCCCGCACGTCCAGCACGGAGTAGGCGTGCCGCGGTCGCAGTCCCTTCCTCTGATACTCATCTTCATCCACCTTCATGTTACCGCCACCACAACTGGCACCCATCAGAAACTTCACTAACCTGGAGCTAAGCAACTGCGCCCATATCAGATCCCGGTCTAGATCGTCCTCGCTCGGCAGTGGCAGTGAGCTGGCTTGCAATGGAATGCTTTCGCACGGTGCTCCGGTCAGTGTGGCTAACCCTTCGATCGCACGCCCGGATACGAGCGCCTCGTAGCAACCGTGTATCTTGGCGACCGCTTTTTCGATCAGCGGTACCCAGAGCTGTTTTCGCTTCGCTTGCGAGTACACGAGATGGCCGCGCTTGTCGCACGGTAGCAGATCGTCAACCAGGACCGTCGTCCAGCGACCATCTTTGCATAGCTTCACCTGGTACGCACCCTGGGGGCAAATTTCCTTCGTGAGCAACACCTCCTTTACGAGATCTTCGCGCTCGGCTAGTACGGCCAGTGCGCTCAGCAGCCAACAGTTCCCGAGCACGCCTTGACAGATGTCAGACGGTAGGGGCGTACGGAAGACGGCCCACGGTGGCGTCGATTGGTTGCCACCCTCGCAAAGGATTTCGTGCGGTCGGCGCCATTGTGCCACAGGGTTACATTCGATGTTGGATGAAGGCTGATAGTACAAGCTTTTCGTTGCCGGTGGAAACGAATCGTCCACGAACGCTTGCCCGTTCTCGACGCAATACTCGATTATGCTTTTCCAGCGATTGAGCGCTTCCAGATCATCCAGCTGCCGTTGGTTCTCCTCCAGCCGATTGTTCTTCTGCAGCTGCTGCTGCTGTTGCCACACCAGACAACCGGTATCGATGTGCCGGTGGCTTGAGCAGATATCGCACACAACGCAGGCGAGCGAATTTTCGTACGTGCAGGCAGGACACTGCCAGGTACGCTTCGGTATCGATACCTGCATCGACGGAACGATCGATTTAACGGTTACGTACGATTGTGGCGATGGTAGTGGTGGTCCTTGCTGTTGCGTTTGCACCGATTGTGGTTGCTGCTGCTGCTGCTGCTGCTGCTGTTGCTGTTGCTGCTGTTGCTGCTGCTGCTGCTGCTGCTGCTGCTGCTGTAGCTGTTTTGGAATGGCGCCCGAATCGATCGGTGTGCCACCGTGCCCGAGTGCCGAACTGGACCGGCTACTGTTCGATGGCTCATCGCACTGTCCCAATATCAATCGGTTAGTTGCCAGCGACTCGTTAACCACCAGTACACCGGTACCTTTAACAGACGGGCGTAACGATTTGCAGGCACTGCAGTCGGGCTGTACGATCGAGTTTTTGAGCGTGCATTTGTGGCACGTCCAAAATTCGCCCTTCTTCAGCGTCATCTCCTCGACGTTGCAGATGCTGCGGAGCTTCGAGCCACCGCAGGCAATGCACGCGAGAGCGCTGCTAGTGTTCACCAGCGTACATTTCCGACACGACCATTCCTTTTCGTCCGTCGTTTTAGATGCTTCAGATGAGCGCGGATGGAGGTACAAAGGAGAAAATAATATTATTTATTAAAAAAAGTTAACAGGATGCAAGGATGCTGACGGTTTTGAACACCTTCGTAGAGGTTTTATTTTTCAGTAGGTTCTGAGATTGTTTGCACAGTTTTTTTTATTAACCTTTTTTCAGACATTAAAATTTGGACTCTAGGCAGGAGAGAAGTAAAGAAACTAGAATTACAAACAAAATGTATCCCAAAACTGCCTGGTTGGGGAAAACAGATTAAATCTATTGTTTATTTTAATACAAGGTGCTTAGTGCTGCACATTGCTACATTGAAATAACTAAATATATTCATAAAATAACTTAACTTTAGAAGCTGTTCTTTAACTATTTTATCATATTTCTTTTATCGAAAGATGACAAAAAAAACTTCTCGTGAAAACTTTGCAAAAGAATTACAAAATAATTTTACTTACATTTCGTGCACCACTCATCATCCAGATCCTGTTCGAAACTCGCTATCGGAACCTTAACGATCGCCGGAATATTATCTAACTCTAGTATCGTGGAATTCTGATGAGTGCTATATTCATCCATAACGGAAAAAATATCATGATCACCGCCGTGATAATTAACTGCAAATATGCACACGCAAAAAAAAAAGACAATTTGTTTACCGTGCTGGATAGATGGAACGTTTTTTTTGTTTAGTCTACTAACCTTTATCAAAATTATTTTTATAGTTGGATAGTTGCTTATTATATTTGCATTTAGCAGTAACCTTCTCACTGCTCGCGCTAGTAGTATTGTTAAACGTTTCATCCTCTTTCTCTGATTTCCTAAAAAAACGAAACACACAGAAAAAGTTTGTTAAGAAAGTATTTGTTGCAGTATGGTGCATCGTTTAACTCGTTACCCATTCTTACAGCTCATCGGTGTTGGAAGGTTTGCGTAATCATCACGTAGCGATTCTTTCGCGTGTGCCGACTGATTGACGCTCGTAATCGGTGCATTATTATTTACAGCATCGCTCGATATTTTGTTAATGTTCTTGCGTTTCGCTTCCTTGTTGATAACTGCATAGATTGGTTCCAGCGCACCCGTCGATGCAGAGGGTCCTTTTTTCCCTGCAATTAGAATTGCACAAGTACGTAAACAAACGTTGAACGGATAGGTAAAATTGTTTCAATGCTCGACCGTCCAATAGCTACCTGTTTGACTATGTCCTTTGGTTTTACTGGTTTCCTTGAGCCGGACGTTGATAGTGGTATTCTCTATAAACCTTGGTGTAGTCGATGGTACCACAATCAATCCGCCCGTGCGCTTCGTAATCGTCGTAATGCCCTGCTCCCGACATTCGGACGATTCCTTCGGGCAACGGGCGGGTTTCGTGGTGCGGCAGCAGCAACAGCACGCCTGCGACGAATCGCTCTCGAAGCTAAACTGATTGTAGATGCAAAACCTACACCGGGCCGATCCGACGTGCTCCATGCTGCGGGAGGTTTTAAGGCGACACGGTGCGTACGGTGGCACCGCGGTATGGCCGGTGCAGTCGGCGCTATTGCCGTGCTCGGCGTTTCTGCAAGTAAGCGGCGTCAGTGGTTTCTTGATCGTGTCTTTGTAAACGGGCGCGATCACGCTCAGTGCTTCACAGTTAATGCAGTGCCAAGAAACGCTACGATTGTACACGCGGCATCGGTGGCAATTCCATTTGCGGTTGATGCTTGGCTGCGACAGATACCGTTTCCGGTTCCAGCAGCAGCGGGGATCCGGCACCGGATGCACAAACGATCGTTCGATTTTCTTCCGGTTAATGTTTTTGTGTGCTAGCGCTAGGCTGTCTATCACGCGAAACAAGCAATCGTTCGTAACTAGCTTTCTGCAAAAGGGGTCGTGTTTAGGAAAAGAAAAAGAGAAACGTGAATGTGAGTGAGTGCGTGTGGAGAACCGAACAAACACAAAAAAAAACCCCGTACAACCAACGTTAAAGTTCTGCCGAGCTCAAGTATGGGAGCCTAAATGGGATTTCATTTGTGACCCACTAGCGGGTGCAGGTTGCTACTCGTTTTGGTGTTGACAGGAAATGGATAAGAGTGCAGTAAATCACAAAGACAGACTGTACGACCGTCTGCAAACAAGGAAGGTCGGGTCGGAGTTTACCTATTCACATCCTTCATGCGAACGCACGATGACGAAACGGGAATGTTGCCGTCGTTGCTGGCGTGCAGTTGATGGTGGATCAGGTCGACGTTCCTGCTGGCTTTGCGAAATGTTCGACACCTAAGGCATCGTACGCTTTCCGTTGGGTTTAGGTAATTGCATTTCGTACAATACCACTGGAGCACCGATGCTATCGTACCCATTTTGACACATTTTACGTACTGTGCATTTTAACTCCACTCCGAACACGAGCCTCTACCGAGGAGCCATAGATTTGCCCTTCGTTTCTTTTTTTTGCCTGTGTGTTCGCTACAATCAATTCTGTTTTTGTTTCACGCACGGTATCGATTCATGGTTTGGTGAAGAAAATCCCGTCCTGTCAGATCGGTGACGTTTCGAAGACGTATGGACAATTTCGTTTATAGAGCACCGCCTCAGCTGACGTATGGCTGTATCTTGCGTTTGAATGTAGGGTTAGTTTGACAGTTAGCCGGTATTGTGCATATCGTTTTGCCCCGTTTGCCATTCCGCATAAATGCAGAGGACACAATTTTTAAACAATGCGAAACACAGTTTTCAACGAAAGTTACCAGAACAAACAACAATTTTGTGATTTTTCTTAACCGCAAAGGACATTTGTCTATCATCAGGACATAAACAAGGTAAACCTTCGTATTGGCGTTGCAAACAAGTACCAATTCAAAGGAAACATAAAACAAGTCAAAAGGATAACGGCTATCGGAAGTGGAAGAACAACGGATGCCTATGTGTTGTGTGATGAAGGAGAAAAAGTGGTTGGACAGCAGAAAGTGCTCAGTGAGAGTGGTTAAAGTTGAAGATATTTTTTTTTACAAATACTTCGATACTGATCATGCGGATCGTCATCCTCACGCAGGATGTACGGGAAGGGATACAACACACAAAGTCTCGGTCAGAAAATATCAGAAATCAAACAATGCAATGAAAAAAGCATTAAAAGGATCATCATCAATGAGATATGTTGGGACAGTGGAGCATGCTGGCGTGTTTGGATATTGTACAAGAGTATCGACAGGTATGCCGTACCGTATTCGATGTGGACTCAGTGAAGTGAGGATCATGTGAAAGCATATCTTTACCAGAGGGCCAACGTTTGACCTTGTTTCCAGCAAAGTTACGGACTTTGTGCGATGTGCAAACAATCCTGCATACAGAAAGGTAAGTTAAAGTATTTTTGTTATTCGTTGTTAGATAAATGATTGTATTTCAGGCTTTGCTTTGGCCAGGCGTTCATTGTGGAAAGTCCCAGTCTGTTGGCCCTTTAGCGTAAATTTGAATTTCCGACTTCAACTGTTTCTATCGCATTGTTTGTTATAGTTTGATCCATATCAACGCCTTTAACACAATAAGAGATAAAGATTCATCCTTACCTTCGTCTGCTGTATAAGTCCTCTGATCTACCCACATTCGTGTACCTTTGTCAGCGAACAAGATATTCGGAGCATTCTGGGGGACGTATCAACGCCCTTACCAATTCTCAATTTGGTTATACTGTGCCTCCTCTATCCATGTGGACGGGCTAAAATGACCTTACGAAGGCAGTGTTGGTCGGTGCCGTTCTCCTGATATGACCAGCCCACAGGAGCATGCCAACATATTTAACTGCAGAGGGTATAGACATCACCGAACACCTTATACAGCAGGATATTGTAGCGGCTCCTCCTCTATCCTTTTACGCATACAGGGCCAAAAATCTTTCTGATCATCTTCGTCTCAAGCGCAACTATGTGTCGTAATTTCTACAGTGCATATGGCTCAGAGACGTATGTGAGTACTGGGCCTATAAAGGTTCTATACAGTCCCAGCTTGCTCTATACAGTCGTCGCTATAGGCTTTTTGAATGGAGAAGTTTTGTCTGGATTTAATAGATATTTAGTAAGTTTGGGTGTATCTCAACATTGTATGTTGTTTTGGACGACTTCACCTATACATTAAAAAAGTGTTGGTTAGCAGGATTAGAAAAGCATATGTAAGTTATGTTTCTGACGAGATCTTTTGTTTTTTTCTGAGTCCTACTAACATTGCGGGCCGTCCTTTGTCAACCCCTGGTGGAACTTATTCACTATTACATGTTCAATTCTACTAACAGATTAGATAGTTTAACCTTGAGCTATATGATATTATGAAAGAAAAGACTGAGACAATTATTCTTCTTTCAAAATTCATACATTTGAGAACAAAATGGAATATAAAACATACAATCATTGGCTTATAAAATAGTCAGTAACATATTTTGCTTATTATACAATTTTTTTTCGTTCAATGTTTATGTTCGCTTTGCAAAGGCCGTAATCTTAAGCACATTCCACCGTAATCTTAAGCACATTCTGCTTAATTCAGATTTTTAAGAGATATGAAGCCCAAAAATGAACAACGCCTAGTTTAAATACACAGACACCAACAAAACAATATGGGTGCCGGATTGTGTAAGTCCAGGCAGATCATGACCGACAACGATTTTAATGCCCACAGCATTAAACTATAATAAAACACAAATTAGTTGCATAATTTGCAAAGAACAAAATTTTAAAAGCATCACACAAATGTCGAATGCAGATCGTCTTATCACTTTCTAATAAATGAAACAATGAGTTTAGCTTACATTTACACGAACTATGTTTTGGGGTTGGTAACTTCTTATCAGTTACCCGCTTCCGTAACATACTTCCCATTAGGAATTGTCATTAGACGCACATTAGGAACAAATGCGTACTCGAACAAGCTCAGGCCACTTGCTAAAAAAATTAACAAAGCAAACTCTAAACTTTGAATATATACAATAGGAATAGGAGTTTGTTTGATGCTTGGTGTACGTCTGTGCGTCTGTTTGCAATTGAAGGCAAGAAAAGCTTCAAATGTGAAGAAGCAATATCTCGTGTGTGTACACCATTGACACATATTTTCAGTTTGCCTTGCTCTAGTATTTTCATGCGGCCCGGTGGCGTAAAGGTTCTGTGCACAGTAGGTAGGGCAGACTATCGAGCTAGCCGGATAGAATCAATTCCTCGCAAACCACTAATTAACGCTCTGGCCGTAGTGTTTTTCTAGATACTGCCTAAAGTCTACTCGGTACACCGTGTCCGACGATCGAGCCTCGGTCATTTGAGCGTTTACCTGGTGCACCAGCTCCCACTTCCACAGCAACCGCGAATGGAACGTTTCCTCAAACATGGCCATCGTTTCCTCCTCGTAGTTTTCAAATTGTTCCGGATACCTGGACAGGTTGGTCTTCACGTTAAAGTAGTAAAACATGTTCCGTTTCGTGGAGCGCGATTTCAGATACTCCGGTTTGATCTCCTTTAAGAACAACAGCCCGTGCGGTACGTAGAATCGGTCGGCATCGATCACGTTCCGCAGCCGGTAGCCCAACCGTGGCGGGCCCGTCTTTAGCTTGTACATTTCCAACGATTTAAAGAAAACATTTTCAATTTCTAACAGATTGTACAGCTTCTTCGCACGGATCTGCACCGTCACGGCACTCCCGTTCGTACTGTCCGCGTTCATACCCTTGAGCGGTTTGTTGAGCGCCTTGGCAAATAGCTGACAGCGTGCCATTCGCTGCCGAAGTGGCAGCTTGCGAATGTTTTCCCCACCAAGCAGCAGTCCGTCGATGATGTGCAGTGTGTTGATGACGATTTGCGATTTACCTTGTCCTTGCAGTTCCCGTACAATTTCTGCGTAAATGATCGTGCCGTGCGGCAGCTCGATCGGCACATCCGTCATTGGTATCCAGCTGCACGGTTTCGTATCTAAACGGTACACCTCCTTGCCACCCTTGCCGAGCAGAATGGTGCGAATGTTTTTGCCACTGCTTTCCGCATTCCCGAGCGGCACAAAGCACCAATCGTACGCTGATTGAAAGTACGGCTTCAGTTCCGAGTGTTGCAGCTTCTTTTCGACCTGGCACACCTCCTTCGTCAGGTTGTTCCACTCTTTGTACAGCTTTTGCACGTACTGGTCCGGATCGCCCTTGTTGGCGAACTTGCGTATCCCGTCAGGCAGCTTCCACATCGCGAGACATTTTTGCTTCACCTCCATTTGGCGCGTTTCCGCAAGATCTCGGTTTTTGCAGTAGGCCGCAATTTTGAGCAGTGCCGTTATCTGATTTGCTCCGATTGTGTTGTTGCTGGTGCAGACATAGTCGAAAAAGGTGGCATCCTCACGCAACACCTCTTCCGACACGAGCTCGAGCGTGTCAATGTTTTTCTTGCTACAGTTAAACATCTGACTGTTTACGTCCTGCAGGTGCCGCTGAATGAGATCCGTTTTCGGTAGCTTCCATTTGCACACGAGATAGCGCTCAGAGTTGGCCGGGCGGCTGCTGTTCGGTTTGCAGATTGATATCTCCCGGAAGCAACGATACGCCAAATAGATCAACCCGACACTGAACGGTGTAAACAGATCGAACACTTTCATCACAAAGTGTCCCTCGGGGCGAACGATTGCCAGCGCGACAATCAGCTGACACAGGTAGAGCTGTTTCGAAAGAATTTCTTGCTCATTTTGGTGCCCCTCGACGGAAAAGCCACCGTCCGCCATCATGAGATGGACACCAGTTTCCGTCTGAGTCATCACGTAGTTGGAAAAGCCCTCGATATTGGCCGGATCGAAAATGTTACCATCCTCCTTCGGTCCGTAGTACGCATCGAACGTTTCCGGTGAGCCGGCGGTAAAATCATCCAGTCGAAAATCGCACGACCCTTTCAGCGTAAATCCAAACCCTTTCGCATGCCAACCATTCCGCCATAGCACGTATTCGGAAAAGCCGCCCGGCCCGGCACATACATCCGCAAAGTAGAAGAGATCGTTTTCCTTCACCAACGGTTTGCCGGTCCGGTCGAGCGGTTTCGTGAACATAAAATCAAACATCGAATCCATGTTAGCCATCTTCACCGCAGCACGATTGATGAAAATGTTGCTTTTGATCAGCTCGAACGGGTTCGATTTCGAGCGCGCTTTGCGCATATCGTCCGCACCGAGATTATCAAACACGGACTTGCTGGCTAGTATTTGCTGCAGTATTTCCGTTTCGCAGTACTTGTCCTCGTCGTTAATTAGCAGCTTTCTCGGGCCGACCTTTATCCACGCATCCAGCTGCTCCCGCGTGATGCCCGGATCGTCGGCTACCGCGTTTTCGTTCTTCAGCCAAGTACAAATCTCCGGAATTTGTAACACCTCTGGAGCACCGTCCCACTGCTCGGCAGCCGTATTCAGCTCATTTAGCTTCATACCTATAGCATTAACATATAACAATAATCTCAATACACATTACGGCAAGAGAGCTTTAGGATCAAATCAGCAAAACAACATACCTAAACCACTGCGTCCCTTCTGCGAGGACGTTTCAATCAGATCGACCCGGCCCTGTCCCGCCTTTCCCAAACCGGTGCCGGCTTTGTAGCCCATTTGCTGCATGATGCGAACGGATTTTTCCGAAAAGTTCGCAAACGAGCTCGGCTCCGAACCGGTGCCGGATGTGTCCAGATGAAGGCTTTTGCTAGCCGACTGACCCGCATCATGATCATCGATGGTATGCTGCTTTCGTTTCCCTTTTTTGTGCATGTTGTCAAGTAGAGTTTCTTCCTCCTCGGACGAGAGATTGGGTGCAATGGACGTGCTAGCCATCTTAATTAAATTGTAGTTCTTGCGAAAACAATGGTGTTGCGCGTGCTGGTTGATTGATGTTTCGGTTTCAACGAAGTTTCGCTTGCGACCGACTACCTTCGACACTGTGTTTGCAGGCACTATTATCGATTGTTTTGGGATTAGATTATATTCGACCAAACACCCACCTAGAGGAATGCTGAGCTACTTACCAGAAAGCAGAAACTGTTCAGAACGGTAATCAAACACGCACAAAATACAGTTTGTGAAGCTACGATGGTATGGGCGTGTAAGATGAATTGTTGTAGCTATTGTGCTTATCTATCACAGCATCTCCCATGCACTTGTGCAACCGGACATACTTGACTTCGGGCCCGAAATGGGAGGAACGCTATTCGAATACGGTTTTATACGTTTTAACATTAAATTGTTAACAATTAATATTAAAATAAACAGCTCGTGTACGGGTAAACTGGCGCGAGATCTCAACGAAAAGAGGAATCGTACCTAAAACAATATTAAATGACCGTATGATCGACGACTGTTTTCAAAGTGGTTGAATGTGAGGTGTGCGTGGAATACTTTTGCAATGTTCATGTAAATTTACCACCAACAATGTGCCACCAACATTGGAATTTGTTACACTGTGTGTTCCTATTTTCTAACTTTTTCTACGAATTTTGGTTGAAATTGTTGAAACAGTTTGTGCTTTTATTTAATTTTTCTTAACGATGACTCTCCTCATCTCTATTCACCTAATCGAGGAAGCAGCGGAATGCTATGATATTCAGAGCAAAAAAGGCATTTGGAGTTTAAATCTTATTGTTTATTCAAACTGAGCCTACCAAAAAAGGGATTAATGCAGTTGTTAAAAATCTATGATTTAATCATTCTAAAGTAATTCAATGTTGCATTCACAGTGAAAAATTGTTACAAAAAAGTTGCCATCGCTCTCAAGCAGCTAGAGTACTGCACGTTGTTTCGTAAACAAATGGGGTTTGATTGCGAAAAATGTCATTTGTTCAAATGTGCGTGTGTGTGTGTATGTATGGGTTCGTATATTGTTGCTTATATGTGCGTAAAAGTGGCAAGAGGGACACATTAGAAATAGAAGAAGGATCTGAGAAAGTTTTGTCACTGTGATGCTGTGGCTGTTTTAGCTGCAGCTAACGATAATCGAATCATCACTTATAAGAGCTGCCCCTCCTTTTCTTTCATGGTTAATGCGTTGCATAGCTAGTGCTGTTAGGAATCTCTTAAGTTACCGTACGCGTATTTCCGTTCATTGTAGCTGTTTTCCAGTGTTCACCGTTTCACATGGTTCACGCTGCACCCAGGGGCAACAAACATCATCAACACGATGGATGAGGAGGAAAATCCGTTCCTGTCCGGATTTCTGACCGTCAAGTCGCAGAGTGGATTTTCTTGGCGAGTTACGAAAAAGGTAGGAAAGGCTCCATCTTACACCCTTCTGGGCGGAGGTGACCATGCCGATAGACACGGGCGTTGATAGACACAAGCATATTTTTGCAACATTAGTCACTGACGAAACCATTATGTCCCATCTTGTTCAATCACGTTTGGCAGGTTAAATATTGTCAGCTTTTCAAGGCGAGCCGACACGGTATTGAAAGGCTTGAGATAAGTGACGCAGAGAACGATAAAACCCGACGAATCGTAACGCTGGAAAACTGTGTGAAGATAGTGCTAGATCAACCGCCACAGAACACAATCAATATCGTTTCAAAGACGGGCCAAATTCAGCTCTACTCGCCGGACGAAACGCTCGCCCGCCAGTGGACGAACGCGCTGCAGATTGTGGCATTCAAAGACAAATCCAATCAAACGCCTCCACCACCCCGGCTAAACACGATCGAGGAGGACAACGATCTGTACTGTTCGTCGTACAGCGAGGGCATATACACGGTCACGCTCATACCGACAGATGCGTCCATCAAGAATGGCATCGAACCGAAGATGTACACGCTCGAGCTCGGCCAGATGGATATGCGGCTGAAGTGTTACGAGGACGAGAGCGTCACGGTTGCGCTGTGGCCGTACCGCTACATACGGAAGTACGGTTACCGGGAGGGTAAGTTTACGTTCGAGGCAGGGCGTAAGTGTAACACGGGGGAGGGCACGTTCAAGCTAGACAATGCCAGTCCGCAGGATATCTTCCGCTGCATGCTGACGAAGATGAAGTCGATGAAGAAAATCATTTCCTCCTCGTCCGATCACGAGTCGCAGGCGCTGAGCAGTCAGCTGTGCGCTGCGCTTGCCATGGAACCGGGCTCCAGGAGTCCACTGCCCGGGGTTCACTGTGATGAAAATATGGCGGCGCACCTGTCATCCATCGAGCTGCTGCATCACGATATAACGCCGTGCGCGATGGCCGCTATGTCACAGTTTAAAAGCATTCCAACGAAACCACCGCGCAAGCAAGGTGTTGCCCCCGGGAACGTTCCTATATCCGGTAGTGGTGTTGGTACCGAGTCTGATCCAAAGCATTCCAACGTTTCGACTGTGTTTATTAAGAGCAATGGACAAAACATACAATGCACCAGCCAGCCACCGTCCTCAAACCAAACCATAATGATCCGCAACGTCACCCCCGACGACGTGCTCGAGGAATCGAAAGGCAAGGAGCTCGATTACGAGTGCGTAAAGGACATTACGGATGCGTGGAAGCTGTACGGGCTGAACGATGTGAAGCACACGGAAGCGGTAGCGGAAAGTGGTTCATCGGTCACACCCACCGTTGGACACGAACATCATGTACGGATGGAGTACGATCGGTTAGATTTTTTTCGCACATCGACGCGGCATACCTCGGCCGATTATAAAACGGTGGTACCGATCCGGCTGTCCGGTGAAACGACAGCCGCCACGGTTCCGGTGCAACCGTCCGATGATTATGAAATCATCGGTGAACCATCACCAACACCGCCACCCACAACAACAACAACAACAACAACAACAACAATAGCAACATCGGTTCCGGTAGGGAGTGGTCCGGCAGGGTTGGTGGGATATAATTTAACGAGTGGGATCGCTACCTTGCGAGGCCGTAACCAGGACGGAGAAGGGTTCGAGTATTCAGTATTCAGCGCTGAGCATCACCAGGACGAGCAACAGCAGCAGCAGCAGCAGCAGCAGCAGCAGCAACGTAATATAAGTGCTACCATTAACTATGCCACGATTAGCAAACCGAAACGGGTTTAACTGCAGCAAGGCTCTACAGTTTGAAGAGTCTACAGTTTTGTTTATGTGTGGTTGTGTATTTTTTTTTTTGCATTGACACATTCCCCGATTGGCTAGCCCCCTTTCTTTTATTCTAAGAAGGCTAGATTACGTATTATGTACTTCCTTATAAGATTGTCCACGGAAAATGTGATATGTTTGTTTGTTTGTTTTTGGTTTAAAAAACGAAAATTGAAACACGTGGGTGTGTGAAGATGGAAGCGATCGTTATTATTCCATCCATCTAATACGTACAATTTGTACGGTATTTTTTGTTTGTTTTGTTTTTAAAATTTACGGTAGCGTATTGAAATGTGGCTGACGACCAGACAGAAGAAAAACAAAAACAAAAGCAATAATACATACTAGGCCCATTGTCAGGGCAAAAGCAGTGCGCGACTCGAAGCATTTCTGTAATTGTATGCCATTTATTTGTAGACGGATGATACAGTGCCAAGAATGATAGAAACTTTCTTATGAAAACAGCAACACTGAACACCCCCCCCCCACCCATAAACCTAACAGTCGCAGTAAATCGTTAGCCAATACGTCCAAAAAACAAAACAAAATTGTGAATCATACACCAAGTGCCGGAAAGGAACAGTTACAGTTTTACTACGTAGGTTTTACAAATAAGGAAAAATGTTTTAAAATGTTGCAAAACGCAAACAAGAATGCGCGTGCCATACACATGTTTTGGCAAATTTTTTGAATGTTACTTTTATCTGCGCAACCGCCATACAAACCGGTCTGACTATAACTACTGACAACGAAATAAAAACTATGGTTTCAATATTAAAATTGGAATTTAGTATATCCTCCATGTATGTTCAAACATCGTTCAACATTACGAAACGTGTGTACACTAGTCATTCAACCTGGAAGTCCATTGGCATATACTATGGACAAACAGAAGCGTATTAGGAAATGAATGCGCGGGAGAGTGCAACGCTGAGAATTGGTTTGTTTATTTGGTTGTTTGATTATATATATATAAAAAAAACCATACACATTTAAAATAGTTTAGTTGCGTAGACGTATGTATACTTTCGTCGTTTTCTAAACAGTTACAGCAAACGGCAAAATAAAGTGTTTATTTCTTACGTTTTTAAATGTCTTCCTAAAGGAAGTGGTTAAAAATGAAGACTAATTCCTTGCCTTTTTTAAGTATCTTATGTTTTGATGCAGGGACACGATGAGCAAGTTTGTGGTCGAGCTAGTAGGGTGCTAGAGTTAGAGCTATAGCTGCAATGCACACGAGTTTAATAGTAACGTCGTAGCGGAAACGATCTTTCTTCCGTAAGAAAGAATAAACATATAAACATTCTATCCTCTTAGAGACCGATTCTTTGGCCGGATGAATCGAAACTCGAACGGTTGAACCGAAATCCCCAATCTGCACGTAGAAGGCAAATTCTGTCGTATTTTAGCAGGAAATCGATCCGAATTGTACCGCAGAAATCGCCTCTACAAAGTCAATGTATTAACCCAAACGAGAAATTACTGGTAGACAAACCGTCAACATTTTAAAGCCCTGCAACATGCCGAGGAAGAATTAGAAAATCTAATAGAAAGCGTAACATAACGCTAAGTGGAAATATTACAAAGTGTGGGTTTTGTTTATTATAAAAAATGGTAGAAATTGAAAAAATGTAATCGGCACATGTTTTGCCAGTCATTGTACAAAGAGTTGAGTTGGTTAACTGTTGTGGATTGTTTTCTGCTTACGTTAGAATGATTAAATTTAATATTTAAATGTTATCAGCGTTTAAACAAAATTCTATTTTTTATCTTTATATGTGTTTGTGCCTTTTCTTCTGAGAAGGCAACATACATCGCAACATGTAAGTTTTATTTATTTTATAAATGCTTGGAAATCCTAATCGCAAGTCAACCATGGCCGTTATTTACTTTTGCAACAACAAAAAAAAACGCATTTGCTGAGCGCATTCTCTACTTGCGCTCGCGCAAAACGTTACCTCCAGTTGACAGGGTGGTTTGCTGCTGACAGGCCTACGTCTTCAACTTCAACAGTCGGCCTATGTTCCTGGAAACAACCCCTCCGTACGACGACGGAGATGAAGGCCCAAGATGAGATGAAAGAATGTTTTTTTTTGCTTCTCTTGCTGTCAAACGCTGCACTGCTTCTGGTGAAACAGGTGCAACAGAGACCGCGCGATAGAGCGAGACGGCGGAACACATGCCAAAGGGCACAGGTATAGGAAACACACAAAAAAAAGGGCAAGACAACGTAAGGAAATAGAAACACGGAGTTTGGATCAGCGTTAGGATCAGTTTTAGATCTCTGGCTTGGAACTGTTCGCAGAACTTTGGTGAAGTGGCTTGGGAATTTAAAAAGAAGAAAAAACACTCTCACCTCAGAAAACAGCACACGGATCGTATCGAACGCGTCGGGTATGGGTCGTGCATTAGGGTTAGCGTTGGTGGTATGTTTGTTGGGGTGTAGCTGGTGGAGGTCTACCGAGGCCACGGCTGCGACGACAACGACGGCGACGACAGCGACGCTGTCCGGAATTTACGTCGATAACGGCGTCGGTCAGACGGTGCTGGAGGATGCACTCTCGTTCGAGGAGCAGCAGGAGATCGAGAATGAAATTTTGAACCTGCTCGGGCTTCCGGGACCACGGCCGGCCGTGCGTCATCTACATTCCTCGGTCGGGTGAGTAGTCGGGCTCTGGGATCAGTGGTAGTAAGAACAACAACAACAACAAAAAAACCCTGTTAAACTCTTCCGCCATCTAATGACTGTCTGTTTGGTAATATCCAGCAAATCTGCGCCTCAATTTTTGCTCAATGTCTACGATCAACTGCAACAGGAGGAAAACGAGTCGGCGGGTGGAGGCGGCGCTGCACGGATACGAAAGGTTCGTAGTACAGACATGGACATCCTGATTACCGATGCCGACAGGAAAGCAATCGATGAGAGTGATATTATTATGACCTTTTTGAATAAGAGTGAGTTTTT
The DNA here is from genome assembly GCA_002091835.1 of Anopheles maculatus. Classification (NCBI taxonomy): domain Eukaryota; kingdom Metazoa; phylum Arthropoda; class Insecta; order Diptera; family Culicidae; genus Anopheles; species Anopheles maculatus. The sequence goes on along the minus strand of KZ062164.1, from coordinate 161,822 downwards.
TACCCTTTTGCGCCTACTGGACCACCGTGTCCTGTGGACGCTTTGTTCTTCAAATTCTACTGACAACCTGCATCCGTATAATGGCTAATCTGTATTTTGTGCTGGCTGCAAGGACACGGAACGATAAACATCCTAACACGTATGGCTAAAGGAACGTAACCAACTAATCTGGATCTGTTTTTTCTTCTTGGTATTGGGAGTAGTGGAAGTATGGCTATTTGTGAAGGTTGTTCTCAAACCGTTATGCCCCCAAAACACGATTGCTAGGCATGAATAACTATTCCCTATCACTAACGGGTCGTTGTTTCTTCTCCTTGGCAACGAGACAGCATCGTCTTTTAGAAAGGAATAGGACACATAACCATTTTCATGCTTGGTAGCAAGAGACATATATTGAAACTAGCAAGGTTTGCAAACGATCAAGAAACGAGACCTTTGTTTGCATGTGATCGCAAAACCCATGTGAAGCGGATGTTGTGAAATGTGCGTCCTACGATATGCGGTATGGTTGTAGACTATGTCGGAAAGTAACTAACTAGTAGATTGGTCGTATGGTCTGCTACATTATCCTCACCTATTGATGATTGAATTGTTTTCGGCATCCGCGTCATCAGATCATCACGGTTCGGAAATGCGCCACGAGAAGGGTCGTCGCCTGTGGTTCGGCATTACCAACATCGAGAACGATGTCAGCGTGCTGATGGCTGAGTTGCGCCTTTATCGTAAATTGAACCTGAACAAATACACGACCTACAACACGTCGCTGACGTTGACGGTGTATGCGCTTACTGAGTTAAATGGGTAAGGCATTTGATAGCGCTGCAAAACACCCGGAATAATTCCAACTAATATGCACTGGCTGCACTATTTACAGCGAGAGTGAAATGACGGAAATCTCTAGCATGCAACTGACGAGCGACTATGAAGGTTGGTTGGAAATCAATGTTACCGGTGCGGTTAACCTTTGGCTGAAGAACCGACAGGCTAACCATGGCCTATACATAGGAGCGTACTTTGGAGACCGTGTTGGTAAGATTAACGTACCCATATGCAGCGCTGATCTTAGCGGCAGAGCTAACAACAAGTTATCTTTTATATCTTGCTGCACATCACACAACCCCAGAACGGGAAGTAAAGCTGGATGACATTGGATTTGTTAGTGTGCGTGGTAGCGAAGAATATCAACCATTTTTGGTGGTGTACGCTAATAGCCAACAGGTAAGGGTGGCATGATGATGGAAACACCTGAAGATGATGCCTTAACATACACACGGCTTTTTTTTTCGTCTTCACGTAGCAGATGATGAAGCCGATTCTTCAGCGACATCTAACACGCAATAAGCGTAGCCAACCATCGCGCAAGCGCAAAACCGGCAAAACCGAACACCGGCACCCGTTCCAGTATCACCAGCCGTACGATCAGCACAAGAGCTGCCGGATTCAGCAGCTGTACGTTAGCTTCAAAGATTTGCAGTGGCATGTAAGTTATCTCCCTCCGTTTGTTGTTGTTTAGTATTGCTAGAGTCATGTGATAGATTTGTAACGGATATACTTTGTTTGTACTCTCTCGCACAGGAGTGGATTATTGCACCGGAAGGCTATGGCGCGTACTACTGCAGTGGCGAATGTAACTTCCCACTTAACGCACATATGAACGCTACCAACCATGCAATCGTCCAAACGCTGGTACACTTAAATCATCCTACAAAGGTTGGTAGTACAGCTCATCTGGGGAAGTGCCCCAGATCTAAGGAAAGGTTTTATAATGTTGTTTTTATTCCGCCAGGTGCCAAAACCGTGCTGCGCTCCGACAAAACTGGTCCCAATTTCTGTGCTCTATCACATCGACGAGGCAAATGTGAATCTTAAAAAATACAAAAACATGGTTGTGAAAAGCTGTGGATGCCATTAGAAAATGGAGGGCACAAAACCGCTCCATATACATATTGATGTGTAGTGGATTTTCATTTTCTGTAACAAAACAAAAACATACATTTTAAAGCACATATTAAAAATTGGTGAGGAAAACCATCGTAGTGCGTAAGTTTACCTGCACGGAGAGGAGGTAAGATTTATGTATGCTTGCACCTCTCTGTACGCTATTATATATGACAAACTAATCGACGCTGTGGCGTGCTGCACAGTGCCTAGAGTGTGTATACTGTGTACTAACCGGTGCGCGCAATGCTATGTTTTCCGTGTTGTTAAACATTTGCATTTGCCACACACCGACGTTGTGGTACCAAACAATGGCAGAGTTTTCCTGCTCATATTAACCGATCGATATGAGACGGCTAAAACGGAACGGTTTTGTTCTTCGAAAACTGCTACAGATGGTATATACACAGGGCGATGACACACAGAGGTGCACGCTGCAACAACGCGCGCAACGCAACAAACAAGTATTATTGGAAGTACACAAACAAAACGGTGAATATTGGGCAGAGAATAAAAGAAACAAAAGCAACAACTACAACAGCAACTACAACCAATGTATATTAAACTTATTTGATAATGCAGATCTACTTGTGTATAATGTATATCTATACTCAGAAAGAGGAAATAAAACAACTGATTTACTGTCGTAGCTTTGGTGTGTGTTGATAAAAATTTACAAAGGTTATTGTACTGTCCGCCACTCACACTTAAAGGTTCAGCCATTGCGTGTTATGGTTTGTCTCTTGGAGCTGTCTATATTGCCAAGATGTTAAGCAAAGGTCGCAGTCTAAATTGACTCCGAATGCGTAAGAAACTTCGGAAAATAGGCAGATGAAGAGGAATTAAAAAAGAAAGAAAGAGGAACTCTAGAAAGAAAGTATCTTGAATTTTGAGCATACTTATTGAGCTACCAAAAAAGAAAGATCCAACCCACATGCCTTATTTGGCTGAACAAGCTAAGTCCAAATAGTAGACGACGTGATTCGAAGGCAAATTTGAAAAGCCTTATTGAAATATTTGCATGCTTATCGATTCCTAGGTAGAAATACGGTCGATCCCTACGTAGACAGGTAGTAGTTGGAGGTGTTCTTCTTCTTCCTTGGCCCTACAACCTCGTGAGATCTTGACCTGATATTGCTAGCTCGCTGTGACTTACTTTTTACCCTGATGCCTGATTGTGAACCCCGGTCCTGCCGTGTGAAGGTATTATGAGGTTTTTTATGTGCAATTATTTACCACACCGTGCTTCAGAACTGTGCTTTGATTGAATACTAAAAGAGTTCTGCTGTATGCCTCACTAGACTACAATATTTGTATATATTGCTTTTTAGACACATGGGATCGCTCTATGCTCTATTTCGATGACTGACGGTATATTGTAGTGTAGGTTTGGCAGAATTTTCTTTAAATCTAATAAATATTTTGAGTAAGCAGGCCAGGCCAGGTCATACATGAATAAAAAAAATGTGTTGATGCAGTTGGGATGAGATGATGGAACATCTTAGTTAACGGAGCATCAGCAGCCAAACGAATTTCGTTTCTGTCTAGACCGTGCCAATATGAAAGATTTTTTTTTTATTCATTTAGAACGGCCTGGCCGTATTGCTGACAATATGAAAGTACTTCTTCTTCTTTCGTGGCCTGCTCCTAGGGAGCACGTCTAAAAGACATGGCCTGGTGTCTAATCCGTTTCCAGGAAACTCGGTCCATGGCTGCACTCCTCCATCCCCGGCTGCATCCGATATCCCTCAGGTTTGACTCCACTTGATCCAGCCAACGAGCTCGCTGTGCTCCTCTACGCCTCGTGCCGAACGGGTCGCTGACGAGCACTTTCCTGGCAAGGCATGAGTCCGGCATCCTCATCACGTGCCCCAACCAGCGTATCCTTCCAGCTTTGACGACCGTCAGGATGTCTGCATCGTCAAACAGCTCAGCTACCTCGTGGTTCATTCTCCTTCTCCACACGCCCTGCTTGCACACACAGCCAAAGATAGTCCGTAGCACCCGCCGTTCGAAAATGGCGAGTGCGTTGGCGTCCTCCGCCAGCATAGTCCAGGACTCGTGCCCGTAGAGGACTACCGGCCGTATCAGTGTACGATATATGGCGCATTTCGTGCGTTGTTGGAGTCTTCTGGATCTCAGGAGTTTGTGGAGTCCGTAGTAGGCACGATTCCCCTGAACAATGCGCCTTCGGATTTCGCTGCTTACGATGTTGTCCGAAGTTACGATCGTGCCAAGGTAGCAAAACTCCTGTACTACCTCGAGATCGTCACCGTCAACTAACACAGTTCTATAAGCTGGTGTGGTAGCAATACTGCACTGGTAAGGTATGGATCCGAACCCTCTTGAAGCTCAACAAAGGCTCTCCATACCCTACTTCGACTCAATACGTCCCCGGCGTATAGAACGGTAACATGTCTCTCCAAATATCTGAGCTTGGGTATACGGGGAAACCCAATCCCTTGGGAAGATGGGTGATATGGTTAAATTGAGCGGAGGGGGACAGCTAGCGTCTGTTCTCCATGTTAGGGGCGGCTAGCTGTCCTTTCTGTCCTGGCTTCCTACGGGACTTTACACAGCTAGGAAGCGTAGGCCCTCCGACGAGACAGGGGGTTGGGGGAGAGGCCTTGCAAGCCACCCCCAATACTACCGCAACGAAAAGTCAACAATCAATTTAATATGAAAGATATTATGGTATAATATAGCTGCAAAAGACCAATTGAAATGAGTATAAAATAAAACTTTATTGCTCCTTAAACTTTAGAGAACACAATCAATTTCTAGACATTTACGATATTTTGATATCAAACAACCTGATTTGTTTTTTTTTTCATTTTGTTCTTGCTTTGTACGACGAATGTATTTGCTTGTTCCTTTTTTTTTAATATATTGTGACCTTCATTCATTTTATTTGTATGTATGGCGCATGTCTCGCGCACCCAAAAGAGTGTCTCGAGTTTGCTACTGGTTTGCGGTTTTGTTTTTGTTTTGTGTTTGTTCGTTAAAGTACAACGGTAACTAGCTACGGACTCAACGAGCAGAGAAAAAAATTATATTATATTATATTATTTATATTCCATATGTTTTGTATTACCTGCACTTACTGACGTGCTTACTAAGGGTTGTTTGTTTTGTTTTGTAAATTATATAAATAAGTGCATAACTGCCGTTTTCATTGTTTGTTCGCATTTTTTGTTTTCTTCATAGAACATCAAATATATAGATGCATATTTGGCTTTGGGGGAGGATACACCTTGTTAATCTCGACGCAGCGGGATTTTGTGCGCGCATTTTTTTTTTGCTTTGTGTTAACACATTACATTTAATAAAACGTTTTTTTTTCATGTATTAGTTATTAAAAATTCGAGAGATAATTATAAAAAGTTTTAGTATTATTTCGTATTCATTATAATAAAATAAAAATAAAACAAAATAAAAGCTTTGTCATGGCCATTTGTTATCAGATCTACGTTCTAGTGGGGGGAGGGGAAGTTCGTTAAGTAAATAAATGTATATGTATATGAAAACATATATAAATATATGCGCAAACCGGGGACTAAAAAGCACATTTGTTTTTTTTCCTTCATTTTGTAAATCGACGTTCGCGCAATCGCACCCGTGTTTGTGTGTGTGCTCTTCTTCTTCTAATATATGCTCTAGTGCTTGTAATTATCATTCCTGCGGATAGCGCAGCACAGCAGCAGGGAAAGTATCAGTGTCAGCAACTCAATACCCACGATTGCAGCACCGACGTAGCAGCTTAGTTTAATCTTTTCCTGCACCGCTTTTACCAACTTTTCCATGCATCCCTGTGCAAAGACAAAACGGAGGAAAAGAAAAGGAAGATATAAATTAGAATTTATATCGTTCGATGTTTGTACTGGAATGAACAGAAAGTTACTAAGAAATAGGAAGAAAATAATGGGAAAAGCAACAAGAAAAACGTCTCTTAAAGGCAGTGAGGAAAGGCTATTTATACAATACAGCGGAAACGGTGGTTTATGAAGTAAAGGTAGCATCAGCCAATTTGTTTTGTGAGACATAAAAGAGCGTGGTTACCATAGTGCGTGGCGGTGTACGCGGCATTGAATTGCCTCATCCAGTAAACGTGTGGTACTATTTTTAGCGCCGCTATTACACATTGTTTGAAGCAGCGTACACGCCTTTTCTTTGGTGAATGGGGATGAATGGACTTCCCGTTTAAAAAAAAAACATACACACACACATACAAACATCGCTGGTACAGCACGGTTGGCGCCACGTCCACCGAAGGGCGGCAAATTTACGGGAAATTCAACGTTGCGTGCGCTTTCCCGAAAAAGGACGCTAATCGACGGTGACATGATAACAAAAAAAATGGCTGTCAAGCGGTAAATAGTGATCGACACCGGATAATTGCAAATGAGTAGGTGTGGCGTTGAAACGAAAGAGACTTAGATAATCGATTTGCCGCGTGTTTCACGTGGCAATAAACAAGCGTCCCGGAAGCGATAACTTTGGGAGGGCGAGGTTCTCGATAGAATGTTTGTACGGGTGTAATAATAGATATAGCGAAGGATTACTCACATCCACGAACAGATCCGATCGCGTCTTTGTCGATGCCAAAAACTCCATGTGCGTCGCTTTTTTGCACTGTTCCGGCGTTATGTTGGATACGCAGCATGTTTCCGGCACCTTGTAGCTGGCGGGCTGGGTAGAGATTTCCACGCTCAGCGCTGGACGTTCTATGTTGTTGAAGGCGCTCGATTGCCAGTCATTTGGTCCTTCCGCACCGCAGCATTTGTACTAAGGGTTTTGCCCCATATCAAACATCACTATTAATATCGAATATTCATATGTGATAGCAAAACTTGAATAGCTTACATGCTTCTGAATAGCATCCAGGATAGCCGTACGGGTGGGTATAACACCATACTGTGTCTGCACCGCTTCTTTCACCGCTGACCGGACCACATTATCTAGTTTGTCTGAGTTTTGGAATGCCCAAGCACCGGCAGCCAGCTCAGCAACAAGCACCATTAACAGGCAGGAGAAAAACTGGTGATTTAGAGACCAAACGGAACATTAATGCTTGGATTGGATACACGCACAATTATATCCATACCGAGGTTAGCATCCATTGTGATTCCTTAAAAGCGCCACAGCACCCTAAGAAGGCGACAATCAACATTAGTCCACCGACAGCGAGAAAGATGTACAACCCGATCGTATAGTTCTTTTCGTTTTGAGTCATCGATATCAGGAAGGTTGGGTCCGACAGCATCCAGATGGCTAATGAAACGATCAAAAATCCGACGACCTGTGGTTGGGAAAGAGTTTTCGTGTTTTTATCGCTGACTACAAACTGTTCGCAAGTAAATGTGCAACGCTTACCCAAAACAGTAAATTCACCAGTACCACCAGGTACTTAACCACGGAACAACACCCCTTGATGGCCATTCTCGGTATGCGCTTGTGAGATTTTTGGGAGATTGATTTTGGAGATTCGGTGGGAATGAGAAAGCTGCAGCTTACTTTCGATAAATATGGCGTACGGTGTTGCACACACAGACACTCGCGATTGAAACTGTTTCGTTACATATGCTGGGCAGATGTTTCGGTCACGAAGACGGAAAACACTAAAAATTCCCCTGTCCCTACTGTCCGACACCAAATTGTTTGCAGATTTTCGTTTTGGAAGAGTTTGCGTTTCGTTTTTTCTTCCTCTTCCTCTTGTTTAGCTTGGCTTGACAGCAAGCGAAAAAATGGATTCCCTGTGCAGGGGCTGAATTTATTGACAGCTACCATTTGACAGCGCGGATGTGGGCGTGTGTTTGTTGTTTATTTATTTTTAGGGCCCGTGCACACAAGCAACGGAAAATAAAAATGACGAGAAACTGAATTTGACAACACTGAAGTGTAACGTTTCGTAACGGTTCTTTCTACGCGGTCTGGTTTGATTTGCGATAAGCGAAAATCCGCGAGCACACTGAAATATGGACTGAGATTCTTGTTGCTGGTGATCCCCGGGCTTAGAAAACAATGCACAGACAATTTGTAGAAGCGTTCAAAAACCATCCCACCCGAATTGCAAGCAGAGCAGTTTGCTTTTGTGCTTGCAATATGTGAGTGTTGGGCACATTTCATTTCAGAATTCACAGTATGATTAACATATGTTAGTTTGATGTGCAAAAAGAATGTTATTTTATTGTATGCTTCTCTGCATAATGCTTTGCTTTCTAACAGGAGCAAACACTGGCATTTGTATACTATCTGATAAGTATCTCGTAAAATGAAGGTTTTTTAACGGAAATACAAAAATTACCGATTTAAAATTTATCCTTAGCTGCCCGCAGAAGCCCCATAATCTCGACCGGGTTGCTTGTGTCGAACTTCGCTTTCATATCCGGGTGCTGGACACGCATAAACACGTTGATACGTTTTTCCAGCTCAATAGTGGATGGCACGAGCGCACGACGCCCTTCCACGTCGGCTGCCTGGGCCCGTTCCAGCATCACCCGTATGTCCTCGTTGTTCGGTTCGATCGTGTGACCGAACCGCAGGTTCTGCAGCGCATATTCATGCCCACAGTATACCTGCGTATCGTCCGGCAGCTTGGATAATTTTTCGATCAACGCTTCGTACATTTGATCCGGTGTACCCTCGAAGAAACGACCACATCCGGCAAGGAAGAGTAGCGTGTCGCCGGTAAAAACGGCCCGCTCAGTCTCGCTCTCGACGTAGTAGCAGATGTGCGACGTTGTGTGGCACGGTGTGGAGAGACAGCGGACGCGCAGACTCCCTATATCGAACGTGTCATCCTGCTTGACTGGATGCGTTAATCGGGCGATTCTATCATCCTGTCCACCGTACACACGCAGCTCACCCCAATCGGGAGTTTGACGGAACCGCTCATACAGTGCCTCGTTACCGCCGGCATGGTCCCAGTGGTGGTGTGTTGTAAGAAGCTTGTTCAGCTTACAGTTCTGTTCCTGTACAACCTCCAGCACACGATCCGGTGCAACTGGATCGACCACGGCCGCTTCCCGCGTTTTGTTACACACAATCAGGTACATGAAGTTGTCCTTAAGGGCAGGGATTTTTGTCACCGTCATGCCCACCATCGTGTTTGTTTGTGTAGTTTGCGGTCGGCGCTGAAGGCTAAAACTTGAGACTGGAACAAAAGATAACAGTAGCTTAGCTTGGCTGCAGTGGCATTTGCCGAACAACGCACAGCCGGTCGTTACTTACCGGTGAAATAGAGTGCAGTCAGACGCTGAGAAATACGGTGCGGAAGATAACTTAGCAGCGACATGCGTATTACGGTGAAGCGGCAGAAAGAACAAAAACAACAGAACAGTCGGATGGTAATGTCGTGTCACTCGTGATAAAGCAACTTACAGATGGGTTTCTTTCGTGGCGTTTCGCTGATAACACAGATATTTGGCGATACTACTTGATACAGTGGCTAATCAGGTCGTCCTTTTGACCCTAATTACATTACGGGAGCTATTATTCCAGAACTGAACTGTCACGTCCGGCGTTTAGTTATCTGTTGACATAATCTTCTGCAAAGTAAATAATAAAAACTTCCAATTGTCATCGAGCTCATGGTAACGAACTGTCAAAGCGTCCACAGAGAATCAACAAATAAAAAATGAAACCGTTGTTGCTGTCAGTTGCTGGAAATGCTTTCAGTTTAAAAACATGCTGTCGGTTGGTTGGTCCGTTGGTTACTGATGAGTACATGTGATTACACATATTCGATTACATCCACCGTTTTTTCATGCGGATGATCCGGATGCTGGAGAACTAGTATATGGTGCTTTTTATTAGGGAACTCGTATAAGAGTTTCGTATAAGGTCTTCGCATAGTAGTCGCTCTTTTGAGGGACCTCGTATTACGGCACTCGAAGAAAGGACCCCGCATGGTATGCCCAGCGTACGTGGAGACGGTCCGGAAAGTATTGTAGATGCAGGAGTGTAGATGATAGTCGTAGCTAAAAGAGTGTGACGAAATCCTCAGAACAACATTAAGGACTGGTTTTATTGTGGTTTTTGTATTTTTTTTTGTTTTCTCATAAAAGTATGCATAAAAACAACTTTCGTTTAAATACTATCGCTAAGTATTGGTATCTCAAATCCAATCCTGATTCAAACGTATGGGTTTTGCACCAATTTCCATGAGACAGCCATTAGATCCGTACTCTGTTATACGACATAGCCATGGTAAAGATTGTATCTATGCACAATTATAACATTGGATAGAACAGGGTAGCATGCCCTCAACATTAGTTAGCAAAGTTTATAATTTTATTCAGTGCAAAATGTAAAACGGTTTTAATATCATGAGGGACTTCACGAAATTGACTGTCTCCAAATTACTGTTATACAACAAAGTACAAATTATTTAATAAGAGTTTCATAACTTGATTAATGAATGTGCAATGTATGAATATTATGGTAACACATATCAACAGCAAAATTATGTCAAGGGTAATGATACGTCGAACTGTAAGTCGCACTGATGATTGATTAGTCAGACTAATTGGTTTTGATCAAAACTGGAAATTAACACAAACGGGAACAGTAATATACCACAAATATACAAGCTTGAAGAGAAAAGATATTGGTTTGCTTAAACAAATCACTTATATATATTGACTAATAAACGATGTAACAAGTTGTAGGAAGGAAAAAAAAGTTCATAGTTTACCGTTCATTTTAACTGGATGCTCAACTGGTTAGCTAAAATAAGAACATTTTGTGTACGTTCCATTTGTGTTTCCCGTACAGTAATTGCATTTGTGGTTTTGCAGAATTGCGTAAGAATTGCGCCATCTGCAGATCGGTTTAAATTGTCTCTCTCGCTAGTACCTTAGAAATAGCACCTACACCGGTTGCGTTCTAGTAGTTGCACTGGTTCGCTCGTTGGTGTTTCGAACCCTACAAAGACAGACACATCAATATTAGCATGATGTTAACATTACTACGTCTAGTACGAGTACAGCAGTCATAGCTACCCCCGGAATGCTTTCGGTTCCGATCTGCGTTCGATCTTCACCTCCAAAGTTAAACACAGTCTTTTGCGAACGGGGCCAAAATGTCGGCGGTGGGGATCGTATCATGTGTTCGTGTACCTGCGGCAAAGCTAGTGGATCGGTTTCGGTTTCGCCATTAAACTCCTGCATAGAGTAAAATCACAAATGTACAGGGAACAGGATGTTAGTAGTTCAAGACCAGAAAGAACGCCTGGAACATAGGAGAAATTGCAAGGATACGTACGTCAGACATTAATATCAGAATAGCGTCATCGGACTCGTTGTCGTCGATAACGTCGGTCACATTATCCCGACTAGCTAGGACCTTCTGCACGAACGGGTTATCGTTCCGCGATAACCGAAGGCGTGTAACCTCCAGCTCGTCCGACTTTTGGAACTTGCCCGGCGACAGGCTCAGCATCGAGAATGAGGGCGACGACTTCCGCTGGCAGCCCTTGCTGGTGCAGTTGTAGGTAGAGACTGTAGCAGGAGGGGGTTTATTTGTAAAAAGGATTAGAATAAGGTGAACATCAAACATGGACACTTGTAAACCATGAACTTTGAACTATTTACGTCAACTAACATTTTGCGTAAAGGTAGGATACGCGTCATCCACACAGACAAACACACACACACACAAGCACATACACACCTGATGGCTCCGATCTAGCTCGACAGTTCATCTCGCGATGGAACATAATATCCTCAAACTTGATGATTTTCTTCATCTTCCACATGTTGGAAATGAAGTGGAAAGGCTTCTTGCGGGTACTGCTGCGGCTGATGCGGAGTGTTTGCTGCTGCTGCTGCCCATTACTGTTGGCGTAATGTTGATTGTTTGCGTTGCTGCTGAGAATACTATTGGTATTGAAGGTGTGATGGTTGCCGATGTTGGTGCTGGCGGATTGGCTTTTGCTACCTCCGCCACTGCTGTTGACGTTCATAGCGGAACAGGTTCTTGATTGTTGGCGGGACCGTCTTTGCACCCGATGTCCACTGGGGCTTATGGCACTGCTTAACAGATGTTGCGGAGCGTTGTGCTGATTTTTTGGTTACGATTTTGGCCTTCCTAACCGTCCTGGGCACGGTATGTAAACATAATTTGCACGCACTGATGTTTTTGCTGGTACTGGTTGCCAAAAACGGTGCTTGTTGCCAGTGTGCTGCTGACAGGGCCTTCCTTTTGCAGAGAGGTCAGACCTGCGCAATAGAATGCATGTTGCGTGTCTACACAACACGGTAAGCACACCTTGCTGCGCCCAGAATTGTGTCGTTCTGCATGTGAGTGTACCTTTCGTGTATGTGTATGTGTTCATTGGGCAGATGATTCTCTCTGTTGGATGCAACACAGCAAGTCTTGCTGGGTTTTGATCAGGATGTGTCGGGTAGGAAGAAACGCAAGGTCCTGCAGTTATTTTAGGGTAAAACTTTTATTCAACAATGTCATGTTGGAGCACACAGTATTTGTTTAGCTTCGTTCAGGAAGATACTTCCCACAGCTATACTATTCACACCCAGAACCATTATCTGTCTCCCAAACTGCCAACGCCTCCACATAAAATCGGGGGCCAACTTGTAGGGATGGTAAATACAGCGTGTGGTTACAGGTTTCTGGAAGGGATGTGCGCCTGAACGGAAGCGGTAGGTGAGAGCAGAGCTACGCTACTGGAATTCTTCTAGTGCGGCGATGTATACCAGCCAGGACGTCTCTTGATTGACACCAAGAGCGATGTTTTTTTTAGTTTTGTTTCAAAATGAAAACGTGACTACAAGATGATGATAATGATGAGCTAATGATGGTAATGCGAATGTGAATGAAGACGAATTTGAGCGTACGCTTACTTTGCTGTTCCACCTCGATGAGAATGGTTGTTAATGGAGCAAACAAAATGAAAAAAAAACTGTTCGAACGCTTGCAAACAAAACCAAAGAAAGGGAAATTACTAATGAACAAGGTTATCATGCAAACCTAGATTACCACGGGGCAGACAACAACTCTGCACGTACGGCAGGACTCATTGCTCTAATGATTCCCTATGCAATTGCAAGCTGTTGATAGACTGACTGGCTAAGCCAACCGCCGAGAGCACTGCTACCGTTTAGCTAGATGCCACCATATAATCTTCTCCCTCCGACTGCTCCATGCCGGTGCTCTTGGTGCTACTCTTCGTCGCCTTTGGTCGCTTTTTCCGCTCGAAAAGCGTTTCCTTTTTCACCTTGCCCTCGTGCATCCGCGGTCGGCTTTTGCCATTCGGCTTCGGAGGCTCGTCTAACGAGCGCAGCTCGTCCAGTATGTTATCCGGTTCGCGTTTCACTGCGCTGACGGTTGTGCTGATGGTGGTTTCAGGTACTGTGGCAGGTGCCAGGGACGACGGGATCACGGGTAGCGGTTTCCCACCACCCCCACCGTCATCATGCATGCCCACGTACAGTGGGGCATGGTGCGAATAGGCCGGATCGTTCGAGATGTTGATGTCCGCAAAGTCACGGAAATTGGAGAACTGTTCCTCCTTCTGGGGTTTCTGCACGAGGTATGCCAGCTGTGGCCGACCGTGCCCATTATTGCCGTTGTAGCCAAGGCCGTAGAAATCGTCCACGAAACCCTTGCTCGGTACGTCCGTGTCGTAATAGAATGTGCCACCTGGGGAAGAGGAAAGTCGGGCAGTAGTGCCACCGTTTGTTAGTAGGGTGCAAGAATCTGGATGCTCGCCGTGTATTACATACCCTTGATAATGCCGAAATCACCCGAACCGAGCAGGGGCGAAGCGATTTCCGGTGCCGTCGGTACACCGGTGCGTAGCTTGTTAAAGCGCTGTTCGATGGCCGCTTCCGTCGATTGGTAGTAGGGCCGGGAGTGGCCCAACGGTGGGATGTTACGGAAAAAGGTGGGATAGATTTTTTGGGCCGCCGGATGGTGCTCCACGTCCGACTGGGCCTGAGATCTGCTGCTGCCGCCGTTGCGGCTGCTCACGGAAGTTGCCTCGATGTCCGTGCGCAGGTTGCCTAACTCTAAAACTTGTTTCTCCGGTACCGGTAGCGTTGGGGCGAAAACCTGCTCATCGGTGGGAACGTCCGCAGGAAACAGATTGCCACCGAACAGCGCCAGCGGGGTGAACGACTCTGGGGTGATAAAGAAAAGGCAATTATTAGAGTGGTAGCCCATTACTTCCTTTTGCTGTTCAATATCTCTTTCTAGTTGGGGCTTGGTGACACTTTACGGCGGGAGACCGCGATGGAATTGTGAAACGGTAATCGCTTAGATAAGCCTTCCCAAACAGTTGCTCTGCCGTGGTATCTTTTACACGCAGCTAAGAAGTGTCGTTATCGGGTGATCAACTTATTCTGACGTGACAGTCCCAGTGGGTATTTAGTGCTTAAAGCACAAAGTTGAAGAGAAAGGTACTTTCGAAAAACCGTCGGTCGCTACATTCAGGAACACCTCTGTGCTGGTTTGCAAAGTTGTCTTGAACGATCTGGTTCGAGTTGAGGTTAGAGATTAGACAAAGGCGAGGATTAATGGACTGTTTTTGTTTCCAATAAAACTCACGCACATTTAAAATGGAAGGAAGCGATGGCGTGACTTTTTTTTTTATTCCGCTAAAAAGTTAATGTAAAACAGCCTCCGGTAGCTTATCGCTTTTTCACCAAAATCTAATAATCCACTACCCAACAAGCGAATGGCTTAGACCTTGATAGTTTGACTAATAGCTCAAAAATTATAGAACGGTGCCCCCCTCCGAGTAACGTAAAAGCCGCACCACCCTATTCACCTGATGGCGACAGTTCAATCATATTTCCTAGAAACTAATGGGTGTGGGGACTAATCTTGAGCAAAGGTATGCGTTAATAAAAAAATAACATCGAACATTATATTAATGACTTTATGTACTAATTAACGCTGCTCACTGATCCATCCCTATGACACAATGCGATAGGGACAGGGAAGTAGAGAGATCGAGCGAAACATAGGTGCCATAGAGCGAGAAGCACGATATGGCACCGATACGTACACGGAGAGCGTGCTCACTCGGGACGGCACACCCAGAGCAACGTATTAGTGTGGCATGCGTTAAGTAATTCAAAATCACTGGCAAGGTGCCTAATGGAGCACACCCTTACCGGCGGCAAAAAGGAAGTTTTGACAGAACAGTCCCAACTCCAATTAATCGTGCTAGAAGCAGGAATTTCTGAAAAAGCACCCTTACCACGGTTCGGTGCGGATCGTTAATCAAGCGAATAGGCATCGGCTTCGTAATATTCGCTCAGCCACAACACCAACACGGTCGCTGTAACCGTTTGTGTGTGTTTGCTTTTTGTTGTTGTTAGTAGTTATTACGAATTTGTTTGGCGCGATCCACCACAAACCAAATCGAGAATTGTGCAACGCCAACACCGGGCGAAAGGCATCGAACTCTCGATCGCGATCGTGTGTTGGTTTTTCTCTCCCCTTTATTTGCGCAATTCTTTTCGCTAGAACTGTGGTAATCGACTAGACAAAACTAGACGCAACAACAAAAGAAAAATGAAAAGCCAAAGAAACCAAGCCACGGTAACTGCACGCGCTTACCAAATTGGCATCAAAAATGGCCCTCGGATAAGCTCGACGCTGCTCGAGCACGAAATCACGAACGGCGCAGAACACAGGTAAAGAGATCCCGCCTAGTAATCCGACTAAAATAACACGGATGCGGAAAAGAGTTGGTCACAAACTTGGAATGCTTTGCCGGTAGTGATACTGTTGGAATACAATGTTCTTCACTTGACAACAGGAACAAACAGCAGTAAGGGCCGCCGAACCTGTGCATCTGGATATCCAGAACTGTAGCTAATGTCCAGACAGTCTGAACAAGATCTCTACCGATTTCTGCTAGAAAACGCTCTGGTATTGCTAAACTTCTAAATATTAGCTAAACTTCTATTTCATTTCAACATTAGTCGATAGTGATCAGAATTGAGCTCAGGCTTCAACCCGAAGCTCGTTTCACTATTTGGCAGTATCTGGTGAACTTTACGCCGCCTGGGCGACTCAAGGTTAAAGCTCACGAGTTTGTGGTTGAACTCCGGTACATTGAACGCTAACTTCCGCACTATACGCACACCCCTGGCGCATTAAAGGTGCCACGTTGGGCCTGGGTCGCATACACCGTTATCTGGTTTGCTGCGAGATCTGTTTCGCCCAAGTGTGTGTCCCCTTCCCAGAGAAAAGAGTACAACAGCAGAAACAAAATTGGTGCTACAGGCGAAAAGCGAAAGTAACTGGCGACCGCTAAGTTCTCGCGGATCGCATTGAATTTAGAACGACCGATTGGGTCGCTAGCTAGCGTTCGTGCGGTGCGAATCTTGGAGGGCTTGGAAACCTGTTTCGTGTGCGGTTGCTACTGCGAGCTAAAGGCTGGTGGCTGCGCTGAGTTCAACATTCACCGTTTCCGGCAAATATAATTTATACCATGTACGAAGTACAATGTAAAGAACCTTCCTGAGGCCAATGTCTGCTGAAGCTATCGCATGTAAAAGAAATCCAGCTTTAGGTATAAGAAGATGTTTTAACAGTCTTCGACCATAACAGTTTGCTCCGTATTGTAGTTGAAGTCAGCATGAGCGTATTTGTCATTAGCTGTGCGGCCTAATGATCGGAACAGTGATGATCGGAAATGAGTGATCACTTACTTCCCGCAAACAAAACGAAAAAAAAAAGCAACGGATGATCTATGCATCGTACCATGGTCCCAAGATGTATACCAAATGTATTCACAACACACAGTAACGACCGCCGGGCCAAGGGTAAATGGTACAAATATTAACCCACCGTAATTGTGGTGCTCGTTTCAGCATTCACAAAGGTGCCATGTTTTCCTCGTTTACGTGAATGCACACAACAAAATGCAACCCCAATTTGGCATTATGCAGCAGCAGCAGCAGCAGCAGTACAATTGAATCAACAGGCAGCATATGACCGTAGAACATACACACACACGTACTTTAAGCTAGCTGGAGTTTGAGGTTGAGAAAATTGGTCCCCCAGAAAACGTGAGAAGGCGTGCAGAGGGGCGAAGAGATGGGGTTTATGGAGGGAAGCTTTTGGAGAGCAATTGTAGGCTGACGCGCCGAACGGTGTCTCTATCGGCAACAGGGGTTACAGAGGAGACGGTTGGGTACTTGGCGTGTACATAGAGCAGACACACAAGAGAAGGAGCACTGTAATGTACTGTGGGTGAGAACAGAAAACCATCAAACCACCAGTTGCTGGTGTTGAAGGTGCTGGTGTGTTTGTAAAATAGGAGCAATATGAGAACTTGAGCTACGACAAAGCAGAATATCTGAAGGTTCAGTGGTGGGTTATAGTTTTGCTAGCTATTGTCGCTGCTGAAGATACTGTACTCCGGCGTTGGAGCAGTGAGCCAAATGTTCGCATACGATGTACATGATTGATTCTTGAGATGGTAATAACGATTTAGTTAGCGTTCCATCTGGCGCTGTACAACTGTGACTTGTTTTGAGCAATCTATTATGGCGAATGGCGAATAGTACATTCAGCGGTGTACATTTATGGCAGATACCGTCACCATAAAGAGCAGATGAGCCTGCTGCCGTTGAACCGTTTTGCGTCCGCAACCGACCGGTTTCCGTTTTGGTTTCGCTTTTCCCCTTTCAATAGCGGAAAAAGGAATTGGTTCTGCAGTGCTACCGTTTGTGGTAGGACCCACTTGTAACCCTCTTGGGTGGAGCGTTTGTCCGTTTATAGCGAGACGCATCAATCGCCGATTGATCGCGTCACAGGCGGCAGAGCGAATGATTTACACGCCTCGTCTAACGTAACATAATCGTTTCACCCTCACCTTCCCCGTGGTCCATGTACACCTGCACGAGCAAAAATGGCGAACAAAAAAAAAACCAACTGCCTATGCATCGGGCGCTCAAGTCGTGCACGCAACAATCTACCGCCTATTACGGCAAGTGTTTTGGAGAGTGCGTTTTCCCAAAATCGCACGCCTTCTGGCGGGGTCCCCCGGACGGAGATGGTTACGATACGATGGAGACAGGCTGGACAGATGACGGACGGCCGGAGTTTGCAGTAAGAAGACAAGGTAAAGGAAATCAACAACAAAAACGGGTAGATGAAATAGAAATGCCCGGCTCGCTGCGATAGTGTAGCGAATGAAGAGATGCATACACGCAAAAGGGGAAGAGCGAAAGAGGCCACCAAGTGGGCAATCTGGCGCTCCGGCGAGCTATAGGAAGGTAGAAAAAAGAAGAAGAAGCGAAAAGAAAACAAACACACACACACACACACACACACAGCCTGCCTATTATGAAACAGTCTACTCCATTACATCCATTGCCGTGGCTGAGTTTGCTGTTTGTGCTGGTACCTCAGGCAGGTTGATGTTCCGTGTCGGAAGTTACGGGTTTTGGGCCCATATTAGCCCACCCCGTCTACCGTCTTCCGTACCGTGCGGCCCAAAATTGCTACGTTTGGAGTTTTGGTAGGGTGCATCTCCGCCACTTAAGTTCAGGTGAAGCTGCGCCGGACGTGATATTTGAAGAAAGCTCGTGCTTATGCACTGCCAACACTTCCGAATTTTGAATTGATGCGATTCGGGTTTGGCAAAGTTTACCCCCTAGTAGCCATAAACAGACTACACCTCGATGAAGGTATACAGCAGCTTCGTCTGTTTGGATTGTGGTTGAAGTGATTGCAATAGCACGTCGAGTGATTTGAAGAGTGGAGAAAGTAGCTTCTACCTGAAGAACCAGTAAATCTGGATCTGTTTGCGATAGGGGATACGCTCGGTAGTGTCCCTCCCCCTTCTCTTGCTCCCGCTTCCTTTCTTTCTGGCTCCAGTGACGGGCAGCTATCCCGACTTACCATCGCTAGACGCTGATTGATGGTGGCTGATTGTGGATTTGGACGACCTGCTGTCACCGTCCGCACGGGAAGCAATGACGACAAGCAGGACACAGGTGAACCGGTAGTAACACATCGCACACACGTTCAGTTCGCTCTCTTCAAGCCGGTTGCATAACCTCCCCTGCTGGTTGCTGCCCGATGCCGACACAAAACGGTTAACGGTGATGCCTTTTGTGGACGCCCAATCCGCTCGGGTTCGTTCCACTCACACAGCACACCGGCACTGGAGCTGCGTTTGAAACCGAGGATCTTCCTGCTTTGCTAGCACACACTACGGCGACTACGGATGATCGAATCTTGAACACACACGAATCATCCAACGCGCAGAACTCGGCTATGCTGTTCCACTGGCAGGACGCTCCGGTCCTCCGGTGGACCAGGGTATACCGGAAAGGAATAAACGCTTCTGGCACGTGGACAGCCGCTCAGCACATCTCAACGCAAACGCACACACGCACACACAGCACGATCTAGCAACACAGTACGAAACGATTCTACGCGGGCGTAACGTTCTTGACCGACGGACCGTCCGACACACAGGCGCGATGTTACCGTTCCGACGAACTATGCCAATCTGACGTAGATTACTTTTCCTGCTTACCGCACGCCGCAAATGAATGAGAAAAACCACTTTTCACTTTCTTCAGACGACAGCGTGGTTCGGTGCGGTGGTTCGCGCGCGCGCTCGCTCGCTCGTTGTTGTTGTTTTGTTTGGCGGGGGTCTATTGAATGTTTTTTTTTTTTTGGGGTGGGAGTTCCGTGCACGCTCCGAGCATGAAGTTTCGGCATCGCTACGCTGTCTCACGCGCACAGTATCGCACACTGAGGTCGCTCTGTGCTCTGTAGAGTGGTGTGTGTGTGTGGGGCTCCTTTGTTGCCGTCCTTTTCGGGCACAGGTGGCACAGGAGGTGTACGCCAGCACTCCCCGTTTTATGCTGTTGTTAGACTTGAACGTCAGTTTCAGGGGCCCAGCGCGTGTGGCGCTCCCAGGAACTTACAAATGATGTCCGGCAGCTTGAGAATGATGGGAGTGTTTGGAGCTGGGCAATATATCAAGCGTCTAGAATAAGAATCAGAACCAGAGATCTCGTTTTGTATGCGTCATTTGTACTGGATGTACATTGCGTTATATTTAAGGTTCAGTTTTATTATGTACAACAGTCTCCAAAAGTCTGGATACGAGGTAATTTTTTTTTTATATCAAAAACATAATATTAATAGCTACATTTAAAGTCCTACTAACTTTAGACTTGAGTCACAAAAGTGTTTTATCTACCAATACACTTCTAATGCAAGTCCTAGTCTTGCTAGTCATGCGGATTTGTTCTTTGGTGCGAAGGTGTTGAGAGAGCGCTCGTGCCACCATGAGCGAACGATCGCATTTTAATACATACGGGTATACTTCAGGGGTCGGCAAAGTGTTACTCAGATGTGAAAATGTCTTACTCTATCTCAAGAAGGCGATAGCTGACAGGATAAAGAAGGAGTGCCTAATGATAGCTGACAAGGAAGACCACTCTCCAGTCTGGTTGGTGATCGTGGTCAAGTTTAGATGAGACCAACCTACAGCGGCACTACAGGGACTTCATTCAGAGGTCGTGGTTTTCGGACTATAACTTAGCAATTAGACTTAGCAGTCATAGACCTGTATGACTTAGGGGCTTGCTGAACGAAATTACAAGAGATCTAGGATAGTTGTAGTAGAGTACAACAGTTAGTCAGACGAGGTCACAGGAAGTTAAGATCATCTGCATAAAGTAGGAATACCATTGGGAAGATTGAAGTACTGTCTTTGATACATAAAAAAATTAAAGAGGATTAAGGACACTTTCATCAGAAACTCCAGATGAGCCTATAAAGGAATTGAGCAGGCACTCTAACACTCTAACTCTGTATCATCTTGACTTGACTGGTCCATTCTTGAGAAAAGACTGTGTGCCGATCCCTGATATACTTGATCGCGTGCGAGCTAAAGTGCATCTCCAGCACACACTACGCGAGAGCCGAAGCTTGTGTCCTGAGATCACTGTGGTACGGATCAGCAAGGTACGCAAAATGAAGTGTGTTTCGTTACTTAGGTACGAGCGAGAGAGTGCTATGGAGGTTGGTGCAGTTCTGCACCTTCAACAACACCACCTCCAACAGCAACAAGAAAGCAAGCGCTTTTTTCGTGGCCATGTGACATAAGAGCCTTCTCTACGTTCCCTCATCTAGCGTGTCTCGTGGGGTTTTTTTTTCGTTTTCTTTATTTTGGCGGGAGGTTAGCCGTTTTTTAAATCCACCACTTTCGGTTTTACCAACGTTTGTAGCTTCTCTCGATTACATTGCACCAAACACCCTCACCCCAATGCCTCTACCCGGGACTTAGTGGAGCGAACTGAGGATGGTCTGCTAGCTGGAAGCGCCACACCGACGATACGGTTACGTCTTCGGTTGATTGTGTGTTGGCCGGAGCCGGGCAGCCGATAGAGCACATGGCGCCAAATGGTACGAGTTGCGCAGCGTCGATATTCATTTCTTTGTGCGCGTGCAGTTTTTTCGGTGCGCCACCGTTACCATTTAGCCAATGGAGGCGATGAAGCGAGCGAATGGCACACAAATCGAACGAAAGTAACACAAGGAAATGGGGCAAGAGTAGGTGGCTGGGAGGTGTAGTTGAAGTGAGTGGGTGTAAAAACTGACTTGAAACAAACAAAAAAGCGCCGTGCACACGCACACTCACACCAACGTGAGTTTGAAGTTTATCACGAAACCAGAACGGTGTGTGCAGCGCAAAGCGAAGGAAAAGCGAAAAATTGGTAAAACGGCAACACAACCAATAGGCCAGAATGGTTATGGCTTAATTTATGTGAGCATGTTGCATTGGGGGATCGGAAATTATGTGGCCGGAGCCGGGCAGCCGATAGAGCACATGGCGCCAAATGGTACGAGTTGCGCAGCGTCGATTTTCATTTCTTTGTGCGCGTGCAGTTTTTTCGGTGCGCCACCGTTGCCATTTAGCCAATGGAGGCGATGAAGCGAGCGAATGGCACACAAATCGAACGAAAGTAACACAAGGAAATGGGGCAAGAGTAGGTGGCTGGGAGGTGCAGTTGGAGTGAGTGGGTGTAAAAACTGACTTGAAGCAAACAAAAAAGCGCCGTGCACACGCACACTCACACCAACGTGAGTTTGAAGTTTATCACGAAACCAGAACGGTGTGTGCAGCGAAGGAAAAGCGAAAAATTGGTAAAACGGCAACACAACCAGTAGGCCAGAATGGTTATGGCTTAATTTATGTGAGCATGTTGCATTGGGGGATCGGAAATTATGCCAACGATTTGGTGACTCAATATTGGCCGGGTTTGGTTTTGAGAAAGCCGTAGCCTTTAAGCTTATATTTGCTTGTTCTAACGCAATCAGCTGCGCTGCTATGAAAGATTACGTGTCGAAGGGATACCGAAACCAATTCGAAGGTTCACTACCGTCTTGTTGAAGGGTTGTTTAAAGCAAATTGTTTCTAGAAGTTGCGTTGTAACGAAAAAAAAGGGGTAACTTATAAAAATGATCAAAATAAAGTTAATTAAACGAAATGCAACGGTACTAAATAGCATGTAAAACAGCAATAAACCTTCGCAATCAGCAACAGAAGAAAAAGTTTGATACAAAAAAATAAACTCACTCGCTTCAGTTAGCGCGAGCACAATGAGTAAAGCATTCAGCAAGGAAAAGCTTCTTTCACGAAATGTTTCGTGAAAAGTTTCATGAAATATTGCCATCTGCTTTCACATCGAAGCTTTTCATTTGAGCGCACCATGGGATTTCGGGCAGACAAATATCGTAAAAAGAAATGCAAATGATTTTTTTTATTTATTATTCATTTTGTATTTCTTATACAAGCATGTCTGAGATAAGGCATAGAACAACGAGGAAATGTCTCGTGGCTATTGAACCGATCCTAATAGGTTTGAAGAAGCTACTACAACAGGAAAATTTCAAAATAAAACTATCACTTCAGGTTTCTTGAGTATAATTACCATTATAATACATAATGATGATACGTTGTATTTTTTTTTTATTTTACAAAATAGTAGTACGAAATAACGATGGCGATTTTTTGTTAAAGTACGGCAAAACATTTGGAAATGGTGATGAACATTGGACAAGCAGATTAAAGAAGAAAGATAACAAAATCTCTATTTCGTTAATGAATTAAAACGTATCAAGTGGTCGTTTTGGTTTGCTGTTGTTTGAAAGTAAGTTTTCCTTTTTTTCAAAATACACGCTAAGTTTTCCCGTTTTTAGTGTACAACGGAGCAACCGGACTCGATCGGAGAACTTCGGAGTGGATGAAGCTCCGGAATCGGACCCGGAATTCTATCGGAGTCGGAGTCGGTTCTCAACATGTGTAGTCGGAGTGGATTCATGAAGTTCCCATTACTAGTATCAAGCATGGAACTGATCATTGCTTCAATCGGTTTTGGTTCTTTTATGACCCTCGATAGGTCTCTTAGTCTATTTTCCAGTTCTACCAAGAATACGGTCTATCAGACGCAACATTCAGAATTGCTGATCCATGAATGTTGTTAACAATGTTAACATTAACAAAACAAACAAAACTTTGTGAAACAAGAGTTTTAACTTGCGAATTGCAGAAAACATCAATATCAAGAGTCGTTTTTTGCTTAGCACACTTCAGTGCGTCACGATAACCTGCACATCCTTTAGAGCTGTGCGAAGGACCCTTGCTGATTACACTGTGGCAGCAAAAACCTCCATCAAAATGTGTGCTCTATTGTAAACGCCATGACACAACTTACGAAAGCATTTTGCTAATCCCGCACCGGTGTTATGTTCGCCCTCACACTACTGACTGAGAAATGCGATACTTGCGTTGGGGTCGAATTCACTCTTCAACACAGCCAGAGTCGGTGTCAACGGTTTAGGATGAGCTTGATTTAATGCTCACACGCTACACTGCTACATACGGAGGTGTGTGCGTGTGTGTGTGTGTATCCGGCAGAAAACGGTGGCACACACTTGGCATGATTGTGTTGTGCTGTTTCCATACAGCTCGTGCAACAATACCCACGCGAAAGAATAGAGTAAAACGAAACAGATCGGTCGGTTTGATCATGTGTTGTGTGTGTCCCCCATAATCACCTTTCAGCTTTCCGTTCTAGTGCTCAATCTTTTCATCTTCGAAATTAATATGCCACCGTAAATGAAGTGTTCGAAAGGAACGGGGATCGTCACGACTACTGTTGCAGTTTGTGTGGCCTTGTTTTTCAAGCATAGGTTGGAAGCTACCGTGAGAAAATAGATAAGAAATCACGGTGCATCCTTTGCAAAAGTAAGGAAAAAGGTGTAGAAAATAGATCTCAAACGACAGATTCACTGAAGCAAAAAGCATTCCAAAAAAAGTTCCTACGGTTTTGTAACATTTCTTGTATTAAATATTTTTGTAAGTAAAACAGATAGCTTAACCATCCTATCCACATGTCATCCTTCCACGTACGTATTGATATCTAGGTTCCCATGCGGGATCATCGTCAAATCAAGCATCACATCAACCAACAACAATGGGTTGATGTGACGTAGACTACGTGATGTGCCCAGCAGCTCAGAACACCCACCAAGCGGTGGAGGCGGTCGATCGACATCGCACCATCAAGGCTTAAAGACAACCCGCAGCGCAATGTGGTACTGATTTTGTCGAGCCTGAGGGCGGATGCGCACTGAAAACAATATATTGACAATGTGCTGCAGCTTTGGAGGGTCTACAAAGAAGTAAATTTCTTGCGACTAGCTTCAGCTAAATCTGCTCTAGAACTGGGTGGTCTAGATGTAACGCTCTAAGTTGATGAGAAGTTGATGACGAAGAAAGGGGAATCACGGGAATTCTTTGAAATCGTAACGGTGGACCAGCTCTTGTGGACACGTTCAAGGATCGTCTTGGCAACACTTGCAAGTTGTCGTCGCCAAGAGCTGCTCCTCGAGGGGTGAGATTTGCGAACTCCCGCTGGTTCGCCGGGAGGGTCGCAACGACTTACCCAAACACATGTCTCGCCACTACTTCTGATGTCCTGAGAGTGTCGCGTTGAGCTTCGACCCGTCTGTACTTGACAGTTTCTGCTGTGGCACCAAGAACTCTCACGGTAACACTTACCGCAATGAATAGTTAAGGGTCGTGCGAATGTCAAAGTGTCGAGGTTAGCAAGCATTTGAAGGGGCTTGTCTATTGCATCCAGTTCACGACCTTAAGATACTAGTAGATGTGTACAGATGTTCGTATTAAGACCGGGCGACGAAGTTTGTCACGTAAGTGCTTTTAAGTTGATCGATTTCGGTGAATGAACCGTACAGCGTTAATTAGTTCCTGGAGTTGCAAAATTAATGTTACAAAAGCTTGGAATTATCTGCTTCAAGATATTACAGAGCCTACTGCACTTCAGGAGACCATAGACTTAATGTCTGGTAATGTCTCAGTTTCCGCAGCATATTAACTGCGTAAACTTTTCGCCTTATGAACCTTTTCTCCATTCAGTTGTAGCCATTACCGTAGAAAAGAATCCACTCAGCTCAACTCAGCCGCAGCATACTTGAACGTACGCACATAAGAGGTGCAATTAATCGGTTCAAGAGTTCTGCACAACACTCGGCAAGTTGGGAGATCTTCGTCTTTGCTGACAGCTTAAATCAAACAGACAGCAAACGCAGACCGCGTTACGCAGGAAAAAAAAAACGGACCGGATAATTTTCCGCATCACCGCACCCGAAGCATCGATCATCCCACGGCTGAGCGGGTGCTGCAGGATCGCAAGTCTTTCTTTCGTTCCTCATTACACGCATTACGGGATCGGCCGTAAAATCTGAGTGCCTGAGCCGGGGCTTAACCTCCAGGGGGTTTTGCCTAGAGAGCGGCCGGTGCCTAATGAGAGCAAAAATTGCCTTTAAGACTTTCAGGCAAACGTGGGTTTGCAATTTCGGACAAAAATCTGACCCCGAGGACGGAAGGGGAACAGGGAAGTACGATGAAAAGGATCGCTAATTGGCCGTAGGCTTTACTAATTGCTGCGCAGTACATTGTGTTTGCGCTGGTAGACGGTAAGACATTTCGGGCGTATGGTATCTTTTATTCGCCAAATTGAATGGCGAATGGCGCACTACTCGGTAGAGCGTTGCCATCAGCTCAGGCATGGAAAAGAAGCTGTAGCTGCTTCCATCTCCGTTGGAATGATTGATAGGCGTTGAGAGTACATTCACGCACACAACACATTTGGTCACATATTGCTGAAGTTCAGTCCCATCAGAGTTCAGATGGGTTGTGGATGTTTCCCTCCTGTTTCTATTTATTCTCACCTGCTGTTCAATACAGATACCGAAACGGTACCAAATGACGTTATCTGCGCGTTTTTTTCCCACAGTCCATCCAGTTCGCGAGTTCCATCGAACGGATGTGCGCCACATGATCATCAACCTCCTCTACTATGTGACCCATCTCGGTTGGAACAGTGCCGAGGACCCTTTGGATGTGAACCGAGGGGTTGAACATCATCCATAGATCACGTAATTTGTTTAAATTTACCTACTTCATCAACTCACGTAGCTGATAGTGCATTTCGAACGACTTTTTTTTGTTGTACTGCGCCAACAACGTCCAGAGGAGTAGCTCGTACATCCTAATGTAAGGATGACATGATTACTCTCGGCGGCGGAAATTAAAGACAAACACTGCAACTCTTCACTCGGCACACCACATCCGTCAGCTGTGAAGGTATGAGCATGAAAGCTGAACGCCACCCTATGGTATGCTCAGCAATAAGGGGACCTGTTAGGCATCTAACAAGAGTGGGAGGATGCGTTATTACACCGCGCATCGATAATGTAGCATCGCTCGGGGATGTTTTGTTTTGTTTTTTTTTCGGTGGGAAAATAGGGGAACACATTTTTCTACACTGTACCGGCTGTACGTTATTTCGTGGCGCTTGGGAAATCGATGTAGGATTGGTCCCCGTATGGGCATGAGTTGTGCATTTGATTGCAATTATACTGCCGATTCACACGCGTATGATGCGTGTGTGCGCGAAAGAGAGACCCGTAATGGTTGTGTTAAAAGTAGCGCATTTGTTATTAAGTTTTATTAGGTATGGTATGTCACAAGCGGTTTG
Organism: Anopheles maculatus; assembly: GCA_002091835.1. Taxonomy (NCBI): domain Eukaryota; kingdom Metazoa; phylum Arthropoda; class Insecta; order Diptera; family Culicidae; genus Anopheles; species Anopheles maculatus. The sequence goes on along the minus strand of KZ062164.1, from coordinate 134,805 downwards.
TTACCATTCGTGTCTTTCTTTTACGCTTTCTCGCTCAATTTCCAATACAGTACGTAGCACAACTGTAATACTATCAGAGCTCAATTTTGTTTTGCTATTTTGTGTATGAAATTTGACAGACAGCGTAAGACGAGCGATTCCTAGCTGTTAAAATAAGCTTATTTAAAGAAAAAAAAACATTGTTCCGACTGTAAGTGACGGTTTGGGGTGTTTCCAAGGAATCGAAGCTCCCTAGAAAAATCAGTCTGTATAGCAGAATCGAACGGAAAGTAACTGCAAATTTTAACAGTACAGCAAATTCCTATGCGACGTCACTATGACACCAAGTGTTATGTCTTATTACGCAACTATAGATTATAAATTCAATATGGCGCATCCAAATTATGCAAAACCAGTGTTGAGGCTACCTTAGCGCATGTTAATAATTGTCTTAATGGCATTATGAATATCTATAGTCGATAATAACAACCGCAAAAAACTACTCATTTTTTCATTTATTCGGGTAAAAGACTCGAGAAGGCCCCCCCCTGACGAAAATGGTTGGTCCCTATAGGAAAAACGCCTAACAGTATGCAACTCGCAGCACATGTCGCAAAGACATCACTATGGGTGCGGATGATCTTCTGAGAGGACAAAAAAAGATGAATGAATTGAAGGAAAAAAAGGCTAAATTTGGAATTTAAATAACTCTTCCCTCATCATAATCTCTTATTTTGATGGCGAAGGATCATCTCATCTCTTCAGTTTAGCAACGGATGAACTATTCGGCCAATAAACCGCCCCTTTGATGTCGAACAACTTTCCCTTATAACTCGTATAGGCGTTCTGGGGCAATTACTCATCGTCGATCGATAGGCTGTGACACATGTTTGGGTAAAAGACTCGAGAAGGCCCCCCCCTGACGAAAATGGTTGGTCCCTATAGGAAAAACGCCTAACAGTATGCAACTCGCAGCACATGTCGCAAAGACATCACTATGGGTGCGGATGATCTTCTGAGAGGACAAAAAAAGATGAATGAATTGAAGGAAAAAAAGGCTAAATTTGGAATTTAAATAACTCTTCCCTCATCATAATCTCTTATTTTGATGGCGAAGGATCATCTCATCTCTTCAGTTTAGCAACGGATGAACTATTCGGCCAATAAACCGCCCCTTTGATGTCGAACAACTTTCCCTTATAACTCGTATGGGCGTTCTGGGGCAATTACTCATCGTCGATCGATAGGCTGTGACACATGTTTGGACTTTGGCAATGTTGCCCGGTAACTTATATGGGCGTCCTGGGGCGCCCGACCTTTAGACAACTTTCCCTTATAACGCGTATGGGCGTTCTGGGGCAATTACTCATCGTCGATCGATAGGCTGTGACACATGTTTGGACGGTAAAAGACTCGAGAAGGCCCCCCCCTAGAATTATTTGTGTGCAGCACTGTAATCTGTCAATTTTGTCGCACAGTGTTTTTTCATGCGGTCAAAATTTATTAAATAAATACAATATCTATTATTGCTTAAAAGACTTTCCAGACACGGAGCGGTCGCCCCAGAACGCCCATATAAGTTACCGGGCAACATTGCCAAAGTCCAAACATGTGTCACAGCCTATCGATCGACGATGAGTAATTGCCCCAGATTATGATGAGGGAGGGGGGGGGAAAGAAAAAGAAAACAGAAGCCAGACATTTCCCTAACCTACTGGGCCAACAGAACCTCAATCGATGTTTGGCAAAGCGTGACGAATGCACCAACCAACAGATATTGAAACTGGTGGTGTTATTGGTGCATATTTCGTTAACTTGTTCGTGTCGGCTGCCCTCAAACCAGGGGCATTGGATGCGTGAGTATGTGTGTGTGTTTTTTGGGGAAATTAAACACGAACCGCGACTAATGAACGTACAATGTAGAGCACAATGCTGCAGCGTTGTGCCCTGCCGAACAGGTGTTTGGTATTTGCTTTACGAGCGGTAAGCCACCGGAATGTGACAGACGTGGCCATGTGACATAAGAGCCTTCTCTACGTTCCCTCATCTAGCGTGTCTCGTGGGGTTTTTTTTCGTTTTCTTTATTTTGGCGGGAGGTTAGCCGTTTTTTAAATCCACCACTCTCGGTTTTACCAACGTTTGTAGCTTCTCTCGATTACATTGCACCAAACACCCTCACCCCAATGCCTCTACCCGGGACTTAGTGGAGCGAACTGAGGATGGTCTGCTAGCTGGAAGCGCCACACCGACGATACGGTTACGTCTTCGGTTGATTGTGTGTTGGCCGGAGCCGGGCAGCCGATAGAGCACATGGCGCCAAATGGTACGAGTTGCGCAGCGTCGATATTCATTTCTTTGTGCGCGTGCAGTTTTTTCGGTGCGCCACCGTTACCATTTAGCCAATGGAGGCGATGAAGCGAGCGAATGGCACACAAATCGAACGAAAGTAACACAAGGAAATGGGGCAAGAGTAGGTGGCTGGGAGGTGTAGTTGAAGTGAGTGGGTGTAAAAACTGACTTATGTGAGCATGTTGCATTGGGGGATCGGAAATTATGCCAACGATTTGGTGACTCAATATTGGCCGTGTTTGGTTTTGAGAAAGCCGTAGCCTTTAAGCTTTTATTTGCTTGTTCTAACGCAATCAGCTGCGCTGCTATGAAAGATTACGTGTCGAAGGGATACCGAAACCAATTCGAAGGTTCACTACCGTCTTGTTGAAGGGTTGTTTAAAGCAAATTGTTTCTAGAAGTTGCGTTGTAACGAAAAAAAAGGGGTAACTTATAAAAATGATCAAAATAAAGTTAATTAAACGAAATGCAACGGTACTAAATAGCATGTAAAACAGCAATAAACCTTCGCAATCAGCAACAGAAGAAAAAGTTTGATACAAAAAAAAAACTCACTCGCTTCAGTTAGTTTAGCGCGAGCACAATGAGTAAAGCATTCAGCAAGGAAAAGCTTCTTTCATGAAATGTTTCGTGAAAAGTTTCATGAAATATTGCCATTTGCTTTCACATCGAAGCTTTTCATTTGAGCGCACCATGGGATTTCGGGCAGACAAATATCGTAAAAAGAAATGCAAATGATTTTTTTTATTTATTATTCATTTTGTATTTCTTATACAAGCATGTCTGAGATAAGGCATAGAACAACGAGGAAATGTCTCGTGGCTATTGAACCGATCCTAATAGGTTTGAAGAAGCTACTACAACAGGAAAATTTCAAAATAAAACTATCACTTCAGGTTTCTTGAGTATAATTACCATTATAATACATAATGATGATACGTTGTATTTTTTTTTTATTTTACAAAATAGTAGTACGAAATAACGATGGCGATTTTTTGTTAAAGTACGGCAAAACATTTGGAAATGGTGATGAACATTGGACAAGCAGATTAAAGAAGAAAGATAACAAAATCTCTATTTCGTTAATGAATTAAAACGTATCAAGTGGTCGTTTTGGTTTGCTGTTGTTTGAAAGTAAGTTTTCCTTTTTTTCAAAATACACGCTAAGTTTTCCCGTTTTTAGTGTACAACGGAGCAACCGGACTCGATCGGAGAACTTCGGAGTGGATGAAGCTCCGGAATCGGACCCGGAATTCTATCGGAGTCGGAGTCGGTTCTCAACATGTGTAGTCGGAGTGGATTCATGAAGTTCCCATTACTAGTATCAAGCATGGAACTGATCATTGCTTCAATCGGTTTTGGTTCTTTTATGACCCTCGATAGGTCTCTTAGTCTATTTTCCAGTTCTACCAAGAATACGGTCTATCAGACGCAACATTCAGAATTGCTGATCCATGAATGTTGTTAACAATGTTAACATTAACAAAACAAACAAAACTTTGTGAAACAAGAGTTTTAACTTGCGAATTGCAGAAAACATCAATATCAAGAGTCGTTTTTTGCTTAGCACACTTCAGTGCGTCACGATAACCTGCACATCCTTTAGAGCTGTGCGAAGGACCCTTGCTGATTACACTGTGGCAGCAAAAACCTCCATCAAAATGTGTGCTCTATTGTAAACGCCATGACACAACTTACGAAAGCATTTTGCTAATCCCGCACCGGTGTTATGTTCGCCCTCACACTACTGACTGAGAAATGCGATACTTGCGTTGGGGTCGAATTCACTCTTCAACACAGCCAGAGTCGGTGTCAACGGTTTAGGATGAGCTTGATTTAATGCTCACACGCTACACTGCTACATACGGAGGTGTGTGCGTGTGTATGTGTGTATCCGGCAGAAAACGGTGGCACACACTTGGCATGATTGTGTTGTGCTGTTTCCATACAGCTCGTGCAACAATACCCACGCGAAAGAATAGAGTAAAACGAAACAGATCGGTCGGTTTGATCATGTGTTGTGTGTGTCCCCCATAATCACCTTTCAGCTTTCCGTTCTAGTGCTCAATCTTTCGGTTTTACCAACGTTTGTAGCTTCTCTCGATTACATTGCACCAAACACCCTCACCCCAATGCCTCTACCCGGGACTTAGTGGAGCGAACTGAGGATGGTCTGCTAGCTGGAAGCGCCACACCGACGATACGGTTACGTCTTCGGTTGATTGTGTGTTGGCCGGAGCCGGGCAGCCGATAGAGCACATGGCGCCAAATGGTACGAGTTGCGCAGCGTCGATATTCATTTCTTTGTGCGCGTGCAGTTTTTTCGGTGCGCCACCGTTACCATTTAGCCAATGGAGGCGATGAAGCGAGCGAATGGCACACAAATCGAACGAAAGTAACACAAGGAAATGGGGCAAGAGTAGGTGGCTGGGAGGTGTAGTTGAAGTGAGTGGGTGTAAAAACTGACTTGAAACAAACAAAAAAGCGCCGTGCACACGCACACTCACACCAACGTGAGTTTGAAGTTTATCACGAAACCAGAACGGTGTGTGCAGCGCAAAGCGAAGGAAAAGCGAAAAATTGGTAAAACGGCAACACAACCAATAGGCCAGAATGGTTATGGCTTAATTTATGTGAGCATGTTGCATTGGGGGATCGGAAATTATGCCAACGATTTGGTGACTCAATATTGGCCGGGTTTGGTTTTGAGAAAGCCGTAGCCTTTAAGCTTTTATTTGCTTGTTCTAACGCAATCAGCTGCGCTGCTATGAAAGATTACGTGTCGAAGGGATACCGAAACCAATTCGAAGGTTCACTACCGTCTTGATGAAGGGTTGTTTTAAGCAAATTGTTTCTAGAAGTTGCGTTGTAACGAAAAAAAAGGGGTAACTTATAAAAATGATCAAAATAAAGTTAATTAAATGAAATGCAACGGTACTAAATAACATGTTAAACAGCAATAAACCTTCGCAATCAGCAACAGAAGAAAAAGTTTGATACAAAAAAAAAACTCACTCGCTTCAGTTAGTTTAGCGCGAGCACAATGAGTAAAGCATTCAGCAAGGAAAAGCTTCTTTCATGAAATGTTTCGTGAAAAGTTTCATGAAATATTGCCATTTGCTTTCACATCGAAGCTTTTCATTTGAGCGCATTTCACCATGGGATTTCGGGCAGACAAATACCGTAAAAAGAAATGCAAATGATTTTTTTTATTTATTATTTATTTTGTATTTCTTATACAAGCATGTCTGAGATAAGGCATAGAACAACGAGGAAATGTCTCGTGGCTATTGAACCGATCCTAATAGGTTTGAAGAAGCTACTACAACAGGAAAATTTCAAAATAAAACTATCACTTCAGGTTTCTTGATTATAATTACCATTATTATACATAATATCATGATTCGTTGTATTTTTTTTTTTTAATTTTACAAAATAGTAGTACGAAATATCGAAGGCGATTTTTTGTTAAAGTATGGCAAAACATTTGGAAATGGTGATGAATATTGGACAAGCAGATGAAAGAAGAAAGATAACAAAATCTCTATTTCGTTAATGAATTAAAACGTATCAAGTGGTCGTTTTGGTTTGCTGTTGTTTGAAAGTAAGTTTTCCTTTTTTTCAAAATACACGCTAAGTTTTCCCGTTTTTAGTGTACAACGGAGCAACCGGACTCGATCGGAGAACTCCGGAGTGGATGAAGCTCCGGAATCGGACCCGGAATTCTATCGGAGTCGGTTCTCAACATGTGGAGTCGCAGTGGATTCGTGAATCCACTCCGAAGTTCCCATTACTAGTATCAAGCATGGAACTGATCACTGCTTCAATCGGTTTTGGTTCTTTTATGACCCTCGAGAGGTCTCTTAGTCTATTTTCCAGTTCTACCAAGAATACGGTCTATCAGACGCAACATTCAGAATTGCTGATCCATGAATGTTGTTAACAATGTTAACATTAACAAAACAAACAAAACTTTGTGAAACAAGAGTTTTAACTTGCGAATTGCAGAAAACATCAATATCAAGAGTCGTTTTTTGCTTAGCACACTTCAGTGCGTCACGATAACCTGCACATCCTTTAGAGCTGTGCGAAGGACCCTTGCTGATTACACTGTGGCAGCAAAAACCTCCATCAAAATGTGTGCTCTATTGTAAACGCCATGACACAACTTACGAAAGCATTTTGCTAATCCCGCACCGGTGTTATGTTCGCCCTCACACTACTGACTGAGAAATGCGATACTTGCGTTGGGGTCGAATTCACTCTTCAACACAGCCAGAGTCGGTGTCAACGGTTTAGGATGAGCTTGATTTAATGCTCACACGCTACACTGCTACATACGGAGGTGTGTGCGTGTGTGTGTGTGTATCCGGCAGAAAACGGTGGCACACACTTGGCATGATTGTGTTGTGCTGTTTCCATACAGCTCGTGCAACAATACCCACGCGAAAGAATAGAGTAAAACGAAACAGATCGGTCGGTTTGATCATGTGTTGTGTGTGTCCCCCATAATCACCTTTCAGCTTTCCGTTCTAGTGCTCAATCTTTTCATCTTCGAAATTAATATGCCACCGTAAATGAAGTGTTCGAAAGGAACGGGGATCGTCACGACTACTGTTGCAGTTTGTGTGGCCTTGTTTTTCAAGCATAGGTTGGAAGCTACCGTGAGAAAATAGATAAGAAATCACGGTGCATCCTTTGCAAAAGTAAGGAAAAAGGTGTAGAAAAAAGATCTCAAACGACAGATTCACTGAAGCAAAAAGCATTCCAAAAAAAGTTCCTACGATTTTGTAACATTTCTTGTATTAAATATTTTTGTAAGTAAAACAGATACCTTAACCATCCTATCCACATGTCATCCTTCCACGTACGTATTGATATCTAGGTTCCCATGCGGGATCATCGTCAAATCAAGCATCACATCAACCAACAACAATGGGTTGATGTGACGTAGACTACGTGATGTGCCCAGCAGCTCAGAACACCCACCAAGCGGTGGAGGCGGTCGATCGACATCGCACCATCAAGGCTTAAAGACAACCCGCAGCGCAATGTGGTACTGATTTTGTCGAGCCTGAGGGCGGATGCGCACTGAAAACAATATATTGACAATGTGCTGCAGCTTTGGAGGGTCTACAAAGAAGTAAATTCCTTGCGACTAGCTTCAGCTAAATCTGCTCTAGAACTGGGTGGTCTAGACGTAACGCTCTAAGTTGATGAGAAGTTGATGACGAAGAAAGGGGAATCACGGGAATTCTTTGAAATCGTAACGGTGGACCAGCTCTTGTGGACACGTTCAAGGATCGTCTTGGCAACACTTGCAAGTTGTCGTCGCCAAGAGCTGCTCCTCGAGGGGTGAGATTTGCGAACTCCCGCTGGTTCGCCGGGAGGGTCGCAACGACTTACCCAAACACATGTCTCGCCACTACTTCTGATGTCCTGAGAGTGTCGCGTTGAGCTTCGACCCGTCTGTACTTGACAGTTTCTGCTGTGGTACCAAGAACTCTCACGGTAACACTTACCGCAATGAATAGTTAAGGGTCGTGCGAATGTCAAAGTGTCGAGGTTAGCAAGCATTTGAAGGGGCTTGTCTATTGCATCCAGTTCACGACCTTAAGATACTAGTAGATGTGTACAGATGTTCGTATTAAGACCGGGCGACGAAGTTTGTCACGTAAGTGCTTTTAAGTTGATCGATTTTGGTGAATGAACCGTACAGCGTTAATTAGTTCCTGGAGTTGCAAAATTAATGTTGCAAAAGCTTGGAATTATCTGCTTCAAGATATTACAGAGCCTACTGCACTTCAGGAGACCATAGACTTAATGTCTGGTAATGTCTCAGTTTCCGCAGCATATTAACTGCGTAAACTTTTCGCCTTATGAACCTTTTTTCCATTCAGTTGTAGCCATTACCGTAGAAAAGAATCCACTCAGCTCAACTCAGCCGCAGCATACTTGAACGTACGCACATAAGAGGTGCAATTAATCGGTTCAAGAGTTCCAGACAGCAAACGCAGACCGCGTTACGCAGGAAAAAAAAAACGGACCGGATAATTTTCCGCATCACCGCACCCGAAGCATCGATCATCCCACGGCTGAGCGGGTGCTGCAGGATCGCAAGTCTTTCTTTCGTTCCTCATTACACGCATTACGGGATCGGCCGTAAAATCTGAGTGCCTGAGCCGGGGCTTAACCTCCAGGGGGTTTTGCCTAGAGAGCGGCCGGTGCCTAATGAGAGCAAAAATTGCCTTTAAGACTTTCAGGCAACCGTGGGTTTGCAATTTCGGACAAAAATCTGACCCCGAGGACGGAAGGGGAACAGGGAAGTACGATGAAAAGGATCGCTAATTGGCCGTAGGCTTTACTAATTGCTGCGCAGTACATTGTGTTTGCGCTGGTAGACGGTAAGACATTTCGGGCGTATGGTATCTTTTATTCGCCAAATTGAATGGCGAATGGCGCACTACTCGGTAGAGCGTTGCCATCAGCTCAGGCATGGAAAAGAAGCTGTAGCTGCTTCCATCTCCGTTGGAATGATTGATAGGCGTTGAGAGTACATTCACGCACACAACACATTTGGTCACATATTGCTGAAGTTCCGTCCCATCAGAGTTCAGATGGGTTGTGGATGTTGCCCTCCTGTTTCTATTTGTTCTCACCTGCTGTTCAATACAGATACCGAAACGGTACCAAATGACGTTATCTGCGCGTTTTTTCCCACAGTCCATCCAGTTCGCGAGTTCCATCGAACGGATGTGCGCCACATGATCATCAACCTCCTCTACTATGTGACCCATCTCGGTTGGAACAGTGCCGAGGACCCTTTGGATGTGAACCGAGGGGTTGAACATCATCCATAGATCACGTAATTTGTTTAAATTTACCTACTTCATCAACTCACGTAGCTGATAGTGCATTTCGAACGACTTTTTTTTGTTGTACTGCGCCAACAACGTCCAGAGGAGTAGCTCGTACATCCTAATGTAAGGATGACATGATTACTCTCGGCGGCGGAAATTAAAGACAAACACTGCAATTCTTCACTCGGCACACCACATCCGTCAGCTGTGAAGGTATGAGCATGAAAGCTGAACGCCACCCTATGGTATGCTCAGCAATAAGGGGACCTGTTAGGCATCTAACAAGGGTGGGAGGATGCGTTATTACACCGCGCATCGATAATGTAGCATCGCTCGGGGATGTTTTGCGATGTTTTTTTTTTCGGTGGGAAAATAGGGGAACACATTTTTCTACACTGTACCGGCTGTACGTTATTTCGTGGCGCTTGGGAAATCGATGTAGGATTGGTCCCCGTATGGGCATGAGTTGTGCATTTGATTGCAATTATACTGCCGATTCACACGCGTATGATGCGTGTGTGCGCGAAAGAGAGACCCGTAATGGTTGTGTTAAAAGTAGCGCATTTGTTATTAAGTTTTATTAGGTATGGTATGTCACAAGCGGTTTGTTACCATTCGTGTCTTTCTTTTACGCTTTCTCGCTCAATTTCCAATACAGTACGTAGCACAACTGTAATACTACCAGAGCTCAATTTTGTTTTGCTATTTTGTGTATGAAATTTGACAGACAGCGTAAGACGAGCGATTCCTAGCTGTTAAAATAAGCTTATTTAAAGAAAAAAAAAACATCGTTCCGACTGTAAGTGACGGTTTGGAGTGTTTCCAAGGAATCGAAGCTCCCTAGAAAAATCAGTCTGTATAGCAGAATCGAACGGAAAGTAACTGCAAATTTTAACAGTACAGCAAATTCGCAAGCGACGTCACTATGACACCAAGTGTTATGTATTATTACGCAACTAAAGATTATAAATTCAATATGGCGCATCCAAATTATGCAAAACCAGTGTTGAAGCTACCTTAGCGCGTGTTAATAATTGTCTTAATGGCATTATGAATATCTATAGTCGATAATAACAACCGCAAAAAACTACTCATTTTTTCATTTATTCGTTGTTGCAACGACTTGTTATATGTTTGTTTACATTTTACATCCAACTCGCTATGTTTTGTTTCAAACAAAAAAAAAACTTGTTAAAAACAAGTGTTCCTACAACTATGTTACGCACTGTATATGAAGGAAAACAAAAGCAGTCAATCCGAACGCAATGCGATACGTAGCCTAAATAACAGCTTGTAAACGCATTGGATCGATTCACCGATGATCGATTGATTCGGTAACGAATCGATTATACCGACGGCAATAAAAACTTAACTATAGTTTACGTACACCAAGACATAGTAGAAGGAAGTTGTTTTCAATGTGAAATTAGTTACATTGGTCCCACTCACTACTCACTACCTTTGAGACAATTAGTAAAGTGATTTTAAAGAAATGTAATAATCAAAATACTTTTCGCAAATAGTTCGAGCACCATCCAAACTGAACACATTCTCGGCAGGTGTGTAAAATCGTTCGGCATTCGCTTTATCGATTGCGGGGCGCGATACCGATTACTTAAGCCTGACTAAGTTGCACGACTTTAAGCGTAAGCATTGGGCACGGGAAACACGGCCGCCATGTGTGCGTATGCGTTCCGACCATAAACAGCTAGCTAGGTGAATGGTGCTGTCCACATCGGGACAGTACTAAACCGACACGAACACTCCGCAATACCGGCGTTACGGTAAACGGTAGGCCCGAATAACTCATTAATAACTTCATTTCCTTGAAGCACGTGGAGCCGAAGACCGTAGAGTGAGAGGCAAGAGAAGGGGAGGAGGGAGAGAGGAGGGGGGGGGAAAGAAAAAGAAAACAGAAGCCAGACATTTCCCTAACCTACTGGGCCAACAGAACCTCAATCGATGTTTGGCAAAGCGTGACGAATGCACCAACCAACAGATATTGAAACTGGTGGTGTTATTGGTGCATATTTCGTTAACTTGTTCGTGTCGGCTGCCCTCAAACCAGGGGCATTGGATGCGTGAGTGTGTGTGTGTTTTTTGGGGAAATTAAACACGAACCGCGACTAATGAACGTACAATGTAGAGCACAATGCTGCAGTGTTGTGCCCTGCCGAACAGGTGTTTGGTATTTGCTTTACGAGCGGTAAGCCACCGGAATGTGACAGACGTGTGATGTCTTCAAGTGGGCGTCATTTGTTATGTTTATGTTTGCCTTCAAGGAAGAATTGCTTGCATTTTTCAACAAATTTCTCCTTCCGGTCCATCCGGGGGTTTGTGTGTTTGTATGATTTAACTCTCCGGTAAACGATTGATCGTGAGGTGTGAACGTGTCAAGGCTGTAGCAAAATGGAATAGAGAGTCAAGTCGATGACGTCGATCTCGCTTCTTTTTTTTTTAGCTTGGATGAGTCCAGCCAGCTGACAAAACCATTTTGAAACCGTTGTGCGTTCGTCGAAGGACTCATCCTTCAGATGCTGTAGACAGTAAACATTTTGCTGTCCTTTGCGCAAGTCCTTCTATCACTGAGCAAACCGGCAAAGAATGGGCAAGTCAAAGAAATTGTGTGACCTCCAAAAACTAAGGACTGAATCACGCTGCCAACAAATTCTGACAAGGATTAGCGGAACCATTGACAGTCAGTGGAGCTTGTCGTAAAACTCCGAACCAATGAAGCAATCCCATTCTCCCAGAAGCCTCAGGTACAGTACCCCGGGCGGACAACAACACTGGAAGCAGAGCATCGTCCAAAAACTAGTCCGCTCGGTTTGACTATTGTGCTCACAAACCCCGGTGCAGGCGAAGCAACACCACTTGAGTTACGGGACGATTCAGTTGAGTTGCAATGATGCGGTGCGCGGAGTTTATCCCTGTGCAATAAGTACACAGCAAATACGGCCGGCAGATCCCTTGATACCGGTGAGCGCGCATCCTATCCGGTGTAAAAAAGTAAGAAGGCAGTCCCGAATGCCCAAAAACAGCGCAAATTAAAATACCTCACAGCAGACAGCTGTACAATATGCACACTGGCAGGATACACGATACAGCGTAGAGCTACCCGGGGTTTAGAGATCTAGTACGGCCGGAAACGTGTGTGTGTGTGTGTATGATGAGGAAGAGGATTTCTTGATTTGTATCACGCACAGTGCGTTTGTGTCGAGTAGCATTTTGGCAGCGTTTTTATCGGGTTTTTTTTCTGTTGTGTCCCCGGGTGTGTAACCGGAGCCAGGGTATTTACGTCCCGGTTCGGTGGTAACGTTAAGTTGCTAAATTGTGCCTTTACGAGTGACTTTCGCCGCTTCTCAACACTGGCCCGGGCAATACGGCATCTGTCCAGAGTTGCTGTAAGTGATCGAGTCCTATCGCAGAAGCTTTCCTTTATAGCAGAGGTGCATCGGGCATTGAATTTCCATGTCTTTTCCCATGAAGTTGGTGTAGCTGAAATTTAGACTATTTCGTAGAAGTAGCGTAGAATAGAAATTCTTCAAGCAAAGATAGTTTCTAAAGTTCAAAGCTAACCAACCAAATCTGGTATTCCAGACAGCTGATGCCGAAGATGCTCCTTTATCTTCTCTGTTTTCGAACGAAAGTGACATTGAGAGTATTACTGCAATAAAAACAACTCTCAGCGCCCCAAACGAAATCGAAACTCTCACAGCCTTTAACTTAAAAACCAGCAAACGAGAGTGAAACAGCAATAAAACGTAATAGCACGTAATAAAATCATCTCACCATAAGTGGCCCAACGCACACAGCGATACAGGGAAGATGTTGAATGCGAAGCAGGAATACGGAAACCAAAGCCGTCCATATGCGAACGATCGTGGATCAATCAAGTAGGGAAGAACGGTTTTAATGCCCGATGTCTAACTTCATCAAAAAACCACTTCGGGTGCCCTTGGGGTGTACGGTGGACCGATTCCGGGATCATTTGCTCGCTGAGTCAAATTAACTAAACGACTCTGCTGAAGCCTTTATCTGCACGTCACCTCCGGTCCTGTACTGGTGCCCGCTATCATCGAGCCATTTAATAGACAGCGGGCAATCATGTTCCCCCTTTTATTTTTGCGCCTCAAATAGCTGCTATCTGCTGCTGTTGCTGCTGGGTGAGAATGTGTGTGTATCCGGCTTCGGCATATGGTGATGAACCACAGTGTCCATAGCCTAGGGTAACTGTGCGATAGGGAAGCGTAGCGGTGTATCACGCTCCGGCGTATCATTCGGAGCTTCGATCGTGGTAAATCCCATCGGGAGGATTAGCTTTCAGCGCTCGGGTTCAACCGTTTCGGGGTTACTCTACACGGCGCTGACTCCTGTTTGTTGTTTTGTCGTTTTTTTTTGCCGGGAATCAATGCCTCTGCACACTCGGAGCGCTCCGGGCGCAATGGATTGATGCAGCAGTGACGGGTATTTGTTGATTTGCTTGATAACTTAGCCCGTGCACTCGTATGCGCGAGCGAGATAGTGCAACGTGCAACGGGAAGTGCTCACAAGAATGTCATCACGTGATTTGCCTCAAAACAAACGAAGACCCGTGGCGTTGGGCGATCTGCCGCACTGATAGACTACAGACACAATTTCTGGTACCCCTATTTATTGGCAAACGGTTGGATTAACGGCTGCCATTGATGCTGTTGCCACCAGGAAGAACCGAAACAACAGGGGGAAAAATCTGACAGCTAAAGGGATGTCCATCACAAGGATACTGCACGCGAATGGCGGATCTTCGTTGTGCAGCAAGAGGCGACAGACACACACACACACACACACCCAGAAAAAGAGGAAAGAAAGGAACGAGGGATAATGAACTGAGGTGACTGCGAGACTGACTGACTGACTGAGTGAATGATTGAATGGGATCGGTGTGCGAAGAATCCAAATCCGGAAGGGTCCAGGAAAGCCTGCTAGAAAGCCTTTCGGTATGTCTGTGTGTGTGTGTTGTGTGCTTTCGTGCAAATGGCGCACAAAACGGCCTGCTAGATTTAAGACACCGTTGACACCGTTGTCAGTACAGACTATGTGCAAAACAGATAGAGAGGGATGGATAGCAAGCAAAGTAAACATAAGCAGATGTATGAAACGAACTACAAAAAGAATGTACACACATATCCAAAATGGTGTGTGACTTCCAGGTTCGGCTTCAAAGTCAAATCACGGCTGTGTGAAGCGCTGGAGATCGCGTCGCCAGTTATTCTGATCAGGATCAGGAAGAACGTTCAGGCTAAGATACATCCCGAAAAGGTTCCTGGAGGAACCGGTTGTCCTTGCGTTGGCCACGCGAGGTGACTGCACGCCATCGCCAGTGCGTGTGCGTTATGGAGTTGAAGGCCGTTGGTCCTGTACTGCCGACCGTTGACAGAGTTCGCGTCTTACCTTCGTGGCGGCTTTAGGATTATGGCCACACCATAGTCTCTCGGGCGTTTCCAGCTACCAGTTTTTGTTTTCGCTCACTTGTTTCCGACCAGTTCGGCGCACGGTTTGTCGCATTTGGGGAAAGGAAAAGCGAACGTTTCCAAGCGGGCCGCACCATTCAAGGTCAGCAAGGCGGAAACTGGATCGCCGGACAACTATTTCCAACACTTACGTTGAAGCGGTAATGGAGCTAAGCCGATTGTCGAATCAGTACACGCAAGATTAGAAATCTTCAGGCTGTAGCTTGTCGCCGACTTAGAACTTGGGAACGCCTTGTAGCGTTCTCTTAATCCCCGTACTGTGCACATATTACGTCATCTAAAGTGTGACCGCTTCGCGGCAGTTCGCGGTGATCGGGCGCATACGTACCTGGCCAAACAAAATGGCAATTAACGTGATTAAACAGGATCCTGCGAAATGGAGCGGGTCCAGGTACGACCTGTTAGTTATCTGGTAAAACTATTTGGAGAAGAAATTATCGAGCTCTGTGTGGTTTGTGGGAAGGCTCAGGCACCCACGCTTCACCGCTCGGTTAACAAAGGCAAAACACGGTAGACGTAATGCATGGGTAGGTTCGGCTCGTGTTGGCGACGTCGATCGCGAACGCTGCTAGGAGTTTTTGGGTTTGGAGTGCACGGTAGGCCGGTGCTCTCCAGCGTTGGGGATAGGCATTAGTTACACGCGACCTGAACTTCCCAGCCGGTGCACGCTATCCGTGATCGCCGTGTTCCACTGCACCTAGGCGAGCTCACTCAGCCCATTGGTCCTGCGATGGTGTGCAATATTGACGCGAAAGTTTTGGCTCTCACCGTACACCCGTGGCCCGGGCCGGATCGATTATCCTCCCCGTTTGCTGCAAGTCGCGTCGGTCAGCGTGCAGTGTTTTGCAAGCGACGGCTGTTCGCCTACGGGCACCTTCTAAGCACCGAGAATCGGACGAGTGGGGGTTACACTGGTCCTTCACCGACCTCGCACGGTGGAACACGGAAATATCTTGCACACGAGCCCTCGCAATGTAGGTGAATTGTCGCTGTCCCAGATTTGACAAGAACCGCGTCTCGCTCGCCACCCGCACACGTGTAACGAGAAATATGCCGTTTTTTTTAGTCTGCCACTCCATCTGGAGAGCTGTATGAAACACACGGCTTCATTGCTGTCACGTTGACAGGTAATGGTGTGGCCCAATTTTTACTCTGGCACAATCCGATGGACCTGCAAGTGATAAGCAGATCTCGGCGATCGGAGTCGTCGGAGATGTTGGTACAAACTGGGAAACAATGTTGGCTACCCGTGCACATCAATCTTGGCGGGTGCATCTTCCTTACCTGTGTCATCAAGTGATGCAATCAGTGACATCAAACGACTGTTTTCCGGTTGTCCATAATAGCGATGCAAACCAAACTATGTGTCGTAACTACTGATTGCACTACGAAATGATGCGTGCAATGATGCGTTTGACCGATCGGCTTTGGTTTTTAGAGACTTCCGTATTCATGTTGGATTACTTGTCCATGTCTACTGCACATCTGTGCCCTGAGGCACATGACGAGTTACGCATTGGTACAGCGGTAGAATTCGTAGAAACCTTCTTGTTGCACTCGGTCGTATTATTCTAATTGCTTTAAGCTATCCAGTGCTGTAAGACCGAACTATTAAAGCAGGACCATAAAACAAGGAATTACTGTTTTTTCGACGGTTACTTGCGCACGGTTGTACCACGCAACGGTGCGTCTTTGAGCCGTGTAAACGAGCGCCTGTATGTCCACGCTATCGGGCCGAACCAACCAAACCAGATTGATTCCGATACGTGGCGGCAAAACTTTCAATGTCATCCGGCTCGGTGTCACTCGCGCCACGAGCAGTGTGCATGCATGCGTACCGACCGAAGGCATACAAGGAACTCGCGATTAGGCAATGCTTCTTTTTTTTCATTGCTTCTCCCTACCGTCCAACGGACGGTGTGGTATGCGAATGGGCGCGGTTGTCCATTTCCGAACCGGCAGCTTTCCGTTCTCCGAAGGCGCTCGAGTAGCACCGTGACAGAACGACACTCACCTTACGATTGCACCATCCCGTTTGGCTTGGTGCCGACTTCCGGAAATTGATCTTCTGTCTCTTGGGTAAGGTACCAGCACCCAGGACGGTTTGGGGTGGTGGCCTTCGGCGATCAACCCGGTTTTTGGTTGAAGGTACATTTCCTTTTTGTTTTCACGATACACCGGTACCGGTCCTTCTAGGTTCCGTTCTGGTTTGGTGCCTGCTGACATTTCGGGCAATCGCTTGGTCGTTGTGTTGCGCATGCGGTTTTTGACGTTTGCATTATTCCACCGAGACAGCATCATCGGGCGGTCTGGGACATTGATCATGTGCGATCTTTGCTCTGCGCGACCTTGATGTCAATTCGTTTTTATTTCTGTCGCTTGTTGCTAGTACGGCAGAGCCCTCGTGCATCAGGAACTTTCGAGCAAATGCAGTCTGTTATGCATGTTGATAAGCTTTGGGAACACACAGAATTTATCTTGATGAAAATTCTGGCAGATTTTGTTCAAGAAACTTAGATTAATAGTGTGAATTGTTATCTCACAAAAAATAACCTAAACTGTGCTGCCATTTAGAAGACATGCTGTATTCCAGTTTGACGTCGTAAATAAAACATTAGCCCCCCCCCCACAGAACATCCACAATTTGATTGAGGCAAAACTAAACTGTAGGAGCAAAGGGTCGCGTATCGGGAGTTGATTGATGGCCGGCGGATGATTGGAGAACCGTGTCTCGGTGCCTTCCCGTAAGAAGCCTAGGTGTGTCCTCGCCATTCCCCACAAAGCGTTGAGCTACGAATAAGAGGTTCTTGCAGCAACAGCAAACCACACACAAGGCCCGATCGACGTCCGATAAGCGGAAGCCTCGATGATCGAAGACTGCGAGTACTGTTCGATCGCACGCGGACGTCACCGTCCAGCAGGGAGTAGTAGGGAGTAGGTGTAAAGATCAGTTTTTTTGTGTGTGTGTATACTTGTTGTTTTATTCCGTGGGGCCTCATAATTTGTGTTCGCTTTCCATGCCAACTGGGGCGATGGTTTGGTTCGGTACCTTCTGCTATTGCTACCTTAGGCAGACCTCGGGATGAAGAAAGAAGCAGCGTACTGTGGGACCTCGAAGGTGTGCGGGATGTAGGGCGGTATGGGGCGCTTACGGGGGGTTCCCTTCGAATATGCTACCGCGTGTGGTGTCTCGCTCGCGCCACCGGATCTGACCGGTATTCATGCGAAACGGTTGTGGTGCCGGTGCCGGTCCATTCGGGCAGCCATTGTCGTTGGGGTGGTTGCCCACCCACCATACCACCGTGTCACCCGCTCGTTGTTGCCCGGTCTCGTTCGCTCCTTCACACTTCACCACGCGCACCGTCTTGGCCGTTTTGCCGTTCGATGACGTTTCCCAAGGTTTGCACGCAACTCGCATTCGCTCGGGGGCCGTATATAAGCTACCGGCCCATACCCAACACAGTCAGTTCTTTCTTCGCATCCAATCGGCTCTGATCGCTTCCGCAAGTCCGTTTGCTGGAAAGGATCTGGTCTCTTTCCC
>KZ062164.1:83908-116039 GCA_002091835.1 Anopheles maculatus | reverse complement strand
TTCCCTCGAGAACAAGTGCGTGTTTTGTGAGTGTGTAAAGGCTCCGAGAAGCAGTTTACCGCAAAAGCTGTGCTTAGTGAAACCGATTGTAACCTTCAACATGTTCAGATTTGTGAGTTGAGATATTTGGGTGGTTCAGAGCTTCATCAGACATCAGACACAGGCTGGCACATCTTGATGAGCCCCCGTCAACGCCAATCAATCAAACGCATCCTGCACCAGGATTCGCATCGTCTTCGTTGCGTGGCTCAAGTGCAGTGGCTACAGACACCACACCAGAACCAATGCGTGCCTAACCTGTGACTGATGTCTCCTGACCGTTCAAAGTGTGCTTGGGGTTTTGTGTCAATCAGCAAAATCGGTTTTGTAACAGCCAACTTCCCGTTCTTCACGTGTAGATTCTTCTATCAACGTTGCTGGTCGCCGCGACGGCGCAGTACAACGGTGGTTACCACCGGGACCCGAAGACGGCCGCCATCCTGAGCGAGCAGCGGTATCTGTCCGGCGATGGAAAATTTGGTGCCGCCTACACGCAGGAGGACGGTACCGACTTCAAGGAGGAAACCGATGCCGACGGTAACCGTCGCGGTTCGTACAGCTACGTCGATCCGACCGGACAGCGTCGTACCATCTCGTACGTTGCGGGCAAGAATGGGTAAGTCTGATACGGGCGGGTCACGCCCCACTGGCACGCTTCCAGGATAAAGCTCACCCACGTTTCTACTGTGCTGTGCGTAGCTTCCAGGCCTCCGGCGATCATCTTCCGGTAGCCCCACCAGCACCACCACAGCCTGCCCCGCAGCCTCAGTACCAGCCTCAGCCTCAGTATCAGCCACAGCCCGCGTACAACGGTGGCCGTAGCTACGACGATGATGGCCAGTACGATCCTCGCTGGAACGATCCCAACTTCAGCCAGAACCAGTACTCTGCTCCGGCTCCGGCACCGGCCCCAGCCCCGGTACACAACTACCATGCCGCGCCGGCCCCGGTCGCTCCCGTGCCACAGTACAACCAGCACAACTACGCTCCCCAGCCACAGCAGGCACCGGCCTGGACCACCACCCCGGCCCCGCACCGCTTCCAGCCACCGGGCAAGCTGCAGCTGAACCGAACCCCGGACGGCTACAGCTACACCTTCAACAAGGTCTAAGGTCCCACCGGAAGAGAGCTTCTCGCTTCGCGACCGGTCGCCATACGCGCAACGGTTAACCCTAAAACGGCGCCAACCTCAAGTCACCAACTTCAACCCAAGGACCAACAACACGTTCGATCCTACGTTCCCTTTGTAAAACCGTTCCCTGCTTTTGGTACACTAGGGTGTAATAGCCTTTGCGCCGATTCGCGTCCGGGCCAACGAGAGCGCGTGTGTGCATGTGCGTGTTATTTAGCCGAAGTAAGCGTTACTTTGCCTGTTGTGATATGTAAGCGTTTGTAAATTGTAGAGACATCCCTAAACCCACTGTCCCCACCCCTGCCTCCCCCCGTACCACACTTCCCATCTCCCTCCAATCCTTCAGTCCTACTTTTTGTGTACAGAGAGCCGCCGTCCAAAGGGGAACAGATCGTTGGGAGTTTGCTGCCTTTTTGTTTCTGGTTTTGAGTCTCCAGAGGTCTCCAGAGCGAAAAACCAACTTCCAAGGCTGTACCTCCACAAAACGGCTCTACCCCGGGGGGAGGTAAGACGGAAAACAAAGCAAGTATTTGTTAGACAACAAACACACAGTTCCAAGCTGACAGGGAGATAGAGATGGTAGATAGAGAAGAAAAAAGCTGTAAAAAAAATTGAACATAATTGAAAAACTTCAACGAAATAGACAAGAATTCACACTATCCCAAAAAAAAAAAACATCCAAGAGTGTCTACCACTTATTCTTCGATTTGCAGCGATGTAGCGGACATCTGCTCCCTGAGAGATGTCTTGCGGCATAACATTCTTGACCTGGATAATTCATTTCCGCATATACGTGCAGCATTAGTTTTCTTCTTGGAGGAGGGGACCCGATTGGTCCTCAACCTCCAATAGCCCTAAGAATATTGACTTCACTTTCAGTTTCGTTACAAACCGTCCGAAGGAGTGGCAGTAATCGATGGCATTCTAAACGCTGGGCAAGGAACGCGGTACGCGATCAAGGCCTTGCCCGTTGCCGAGCCAAAGCACCACGCGCGGACTACTTTATAAGGTCATCATCGGCGGCACCGTTGGTGAGCTCCCACCTTCACAAAACTTCGCCACTAGAGGGTGAGAGGCGGAAGCGAACCAACAGCAAACAGCTTCCCCGAAAAACTTGTCTTGACCCGCTCGAAGGTGTTTGAATCGTAGCGAAGTAAATGGGCGCCCCCTCCCCCCCCGTAGTACCGGCGACCTGTGTGCGCCCGTAAGTGAGAAACCTGTTTACACACCGTGCACCATTATTTCGTTGCGGTTTTTTTTTTGTGTGCTGCCTTTACTGTTTGCGAATTGCTCGCGTATTCGTACTGTTGCTTTGTGCTTCGGTATTCGGTTACGGTCTTGAGCGCATTTGCCCGTCGCTGCGATAGAACGTTTGCGCCAACAATGCGGCCGTTTGACCGTCCACCTATTTAATTACAATGATAATAATTAATAATTAGATAAACAAGCACGACCCTCTCCACAGCCTTGGGAACAATCTTTTCTGCCCTCGTAGCCATATGTGTGTGTGTGTGTGTGCCTACCCGGTCGCACGCTGTATTTCTGCAACGCTGAACAATTCTCTGCAATGCGGATACTGCTCGTTGCTTGCTGGTGTGGGTTGGGTGCGGGCTGGTGTTTAACTCTCGCTTTCCGCAGTATTAATTGACTAGCTCGGTTGGAAGGTTTCGGGTGGCGAGATAAATCGGCGAACCGATTCGAAAGGTGCAGCTGGGCAAATAGCTTTAATGCAATCGATCGGTGCACATTGCACAGTCGGTATTTGGTTTAGGATGAAACATTAAAACTTATTTTTTTACTGACTGGTTCTTCATCAATGTAGCAGAGAATATAAAAAAGCATTATATTCGATATTATTTACTTATTTTATTTGCAAAATAGAATGATGTCATCAAAAAGAAATAAAATTAAACGGCAGTCACTGAACACTAATTTTGAAAACCAGCAACAATAATTATATCCGCATGCTTAGTATTGGTGCATATGAATGAGTTCATTCCTTTTTGAAGTGTTCCATATTACTTTCGATTGTACAGTGCGTAGCATGACTATAGATGCACTCGTACTTAAAGCTTTTAAGCAAACCTTTATGGAAAAGATGAAAGTAATTTTCTAATAAAAAAAAATTGATTTTTGTAAATATTTTTTAATTACCTTTATTCTGCAGTACGTCATAAAAGCAAAATTAATTAGAAAGACGTGTGAATTGCCGTAAAAACACAAAAAAAAACAATATTTCAACAAACGAAATCTTAAGAAATTCTTTGAGTTGTTCAGAAATTTGTCCCCTTTTATATTTTGAAGAGTTTTAATATGCCTTTTATACATATGCCTTTTATACATACCGGGGGCGGCCCGGTGGTTGATGCGACAGCGGCGCCAGTCTTCACACGGCAGGACTGGGGTTCAAGTCTCATCTGGGCCGTTCCCCCATAGTGAGGACTGACTATCCAACTATGCGGTAACAATAAGTCTAATAAGCCAAAACTGGCAGGCAAGACCTAAGAGGTCGTTATGCCAAGAATGACATATGAAAATATTTTATATTTTATTTGGCTTTTACTATGAATTAAATTAATTGCAGGGTAATAATTATGAGAAATTAAAATTAATAAACGGTGCCCTTTTTTACCAAATAAAAATAACAGTGAGCAATGTTTAAAACACAGAAGAAATTAGAATTTCTTAAAGTATTGAAAAATTGTCTATCCTCACATTCCTGTAGTGTAGTGGTTTATTTCTATGGCCTTAGTCTGCTAGTCACGTAATTGAAAAAGATTTATGTTTGGCAGCTGAATACGTAGAGTCGTGGACTTTACAATAAGAGAATATTTGTACATATTTGTTTTTGAAATTATTTTAAACTGGTATTTTAACAATTTTTTTATCATTAGGTATACGTAATTTTTTAAAGTAATTTAAAAAAATACGAAATCTTCAACAAAAACAAAAGAACTTAATTTCACGGAACATTTGGTATTCGAGGCAGTTTTTGGACATGCGGCTTCGTGTTATAGCTTGAGGAGCTAAGAAATACCTCTTTTTTCATTTATTGTTAATCTATTATTTATACTCCTGATACATTTCAATCGTTGACTATACGGTATTCAGCCGTCATATTGGAAATAACGGCCGGGATAATGGATTGGCAGACGGCGGCGCTAGACCGTGAGCGGTATCGAGGATTGTTGCAGCAGGCCAAGACCGCGAAGCGGTTGTAGCGCCTGATAAGTAAGTAAGTAAGATAATCTATCCTATGACGTTACAACCTGAAAGTAAAATTTACAAAACACAGCGATAAAAAAAGATAAACAAAAAATAAAGTAAAAAATTAATAAATTCAGTAATCAACTCAAGTCTTCGATCGTTTTATTTTATCTTCAATCTTTATCTCGCACTTGGTTTGCGTAATGATTCATCGATATTGTTTAAACCTATTAGCCAAACAATGATTTCCTCATGTCTTTCAGCGTATTACGGTCGGTTTTCTTTTAATGCTTGGCTCAAACGCGCCATGAATTTTCGGCCAGGGTATCAATGATAGGGCATGGCCTGGGTACCCATATGCTGCACGACGCTTGGGGTTGCTCGCTGCCTGTCGTAACTATCTGAGCCCGTATCAGCATGGATTTGTGCCAAAGAAGTCTACTACTACTAATCTAGTTGAGTTTATCAACCCCTGCACTCGTGAAATGCACGCCGGAGTTCAAATTGACACGATTTACACGGATCTGAAAGCAGCTTTTGACTCGTTCCCCCATTCTATCCTTCTCGCCAAACTTGCTAAGCTGGGCATTCCCTTCAAGATGTTGCATTGGTTCGAATCGTACCTGGTGAATCGTTCTTATGCAATTAAGATTGACACACACATCTCTCATGATATAATCAGTACCTCTGGTGTGCCTCAAGGAAGCAACATCGGCCCGCTCTTATTTGTTATCTTCATCAACGATGTCGTCCTGACTTTACCTTCCGGCACCATCCTATTGTATGCTGACGATGCTAAAATTTTTGCACCCGCCCGTAACTCGTCTGACACCAAGTTACTTCAGGAATGTCTCGCCTTGTTCTGTTCCTGGTGCAATCGCAACGGTTTAGCAATCTGCATTGACAAATGCTTTACTGTGTCGTTCAGTCGCAGCCGAAATCCGATCATGTCTACCTATCATATTGATGGCACTGCAGTCAAACGGCAAACCTTTGCCAGGGACCTCGGAATACTTTTAGACGCGAATCTGACCTTCAAACTGCACACCGATGACGTCATCACCAGAGGTAACCAATTACTTGGCCTCATCTTTAGAACCACCAAAGAATTTCGTGATCCAGTGTGCGCCAAGGCCGTCTACTGCAGCATCGTTCGCTCGGTCCTGGAATACTCCTGTGTTTTTTGGAACCCCACAACTGCCTCCTGTTCTGCACGAATTGAGTCGATTCAGCGTAAGCTAACTCGCTATGCCTTACGCTTGCTTCCTTGGCAAGACTGCCGGAATCTTCCGTCGTATCCTGCTCGGTGTCGTCTCCTGGGTCTCGAACCGCTTTCTGTTCGACGGCGCAATGCTGAGTGCATTTTCATCGCAGGTCTGCTGAACGGTAGTATCGGCTCGCCGCCTCTGTTGTCCTGCATCGATCTGAATGCACCATCTCGTACACTCAGGACCAGGGACACACTTCGAGTTATTCAGCCCCGTTCCAGCGCTGGTCGGTCAGACCCTATGCTTCGCATGTCAGCGGCCGTTAACTCCGTCTCGGATGCATTTGATTTTGGCCTAGCTTCCTGCAGTCTTAGAGACAGGCTCCGTCTTCTCCCATGGCCGCAGTTATTTACGGAGCAGCAGTTGTAGGAACAGTCGTAGTCGTAAATAACTATCTTTGCTACTCAATTAGGCCTCGTGGCCCGTTGATATTACAATTAATAAATAAATGGTAATGCACCCATTTCTCAACGGCAGTCACAATGCGGTACAAAAAACCCTTTCAATTTTGCCGTTGAAGCAGTTGCTCGCAGGTGACCAAACGGCGCTCAATGTTCCTTGGCTTTAATTTAATGTCCAATGTCTTCCTGATCATTCCCATTGGCTATCTGAGTAACTCCAAATGCGTTTGCAAGCTTGCCTGGTGTGTTGTGACGAATCTTACCCCAGCGTTGCTTCGAGTTCTGCATCTTCAAATTTTGCAGGCAGTCCACAGCGTCCTTCTCGTTTTTAAAACGTGACGAAAGTGCATGGTCACCAAACACTTCCACTAATATTGGACAACTTTTAGCAGCCGTTTTGCTCATGCAAAAATAATGGAGAAGAAATCCTCGTAAAAACGCTTTATTTGGCAAGAACGTCATCATTTTAGGAGATTGAGGAATCTGTGTTGTTAACATGTCAATAAGTTGAAAGCAGGGGGAAAAGAGAGCCTGAACATGATACTTCACAATGGCAGCGTTGCCAGATTACAAAAAAATCAAATTTGAATAATTAACGACGGTTGTACTGAGACCGCAAGAATTTATTTATACTCCTGATACATTTCAATCGTTGACTATACGGTATTCAGCCGTCATATTGGAAATTATAAAAAAAAATCTCAATCGCATGAGCAATAAATAATAATAAGTTTTAATAAAAATTAAGCAACACTAGCACCTAGCAACATGCAAATTCCTGTAAAGTTGACCGTTTAAAAGTATTGATTAAACTATCTACCACGTAAAGCTGGTATTTTCTCGTATAGTTATGCTATGCACTGTACCAATTGTTTTGTTGATCATCCTGGACAACTATTAAATATTAATAAATCAATTATTTTTTTAATATATTTTTTATATTGTTTTGATAAACGAAACACAGAGTTGCTAAGCGTTCTGGTGTGTCTGTTCGAAGAAAAATCTTCCCACAGAACGTACCGCGCTTTTACGTCCATTCAAACCACACACTGAGCTCGACCTGTTCCACGTCCGCATATCTATCCGTCAGGTGTTTTCTCTCGTATGTAGGGTGATGTTTGATGGTGAATGTTCAAGGCTACCGTCGATTTCCGAGTTGCGTGCTGTGCTCACTCGATATCGTCGGGCTAGGATGCCCTTTTCCAGTTTTTGGACGACTTTTTGGCGTGGGGTGCATAGTCACACACATCCGTTCGGTACGGTTGTAATTAGCTGGACAACCGGACATCGTGACTCATCTGACGCATCAGCACAGTCACATGAGAGCGCACATCGGGAATCAATTGCTGTCGGTGCAACTGGCCATTCTGCGGGCGGCACCATCGACACCTGGGGTCGGTCCGAGTCTCGCAGGCATTTGTAACGCGTCGCTGCCCATCGTCATGTGCGATGGTCTGGCTTGTTGCCGTACGCAGGACAGGCACATCAGTTTCCCATAGTTCACGCTAAACGGGGGTTCCACGACCGGAAGGATGAGACCGACAAAAAAAAAAAAAACGGAGCATAGAGTGAGCGAGATATATCTGTGTTAGCAGATCTACTCTTCCGTTCTCGATAGCAAACACCCGGGGAAAAAAGGAAATACGTTGGGAATTGGAGTGGCAGCAACCAAAAAGGGAACGAGCAAACAATAAAAACTGACAAAGTATGACGTGATGAGTTCTTAATACTCCACGGTGTTTCGCTTTATTACTCGATTGCGGAATGTTATGCTTCACTTATTCCATCACCGAACCATTCTCTCGTTCTCTTTCTCTCTTCTTCGGGTTCGTGCGTTCCATCTTCTATCGCTTGACAGATTGACGCAGAGTCTTTGGGAAGCTTTTTGTTTCGGGCGCATCATTGAAGGGACGCACACTTGAGCGTAACGGCTGGTTAGTTGGGATGGGGAAACGCGAGGAAATGTTGTCGGTTAGATTGCGAGCGACCAAATGCGAGGATTAGTCTGGCCGAGATTTTGGTCGCCAATGTGTAATTGCAGGCAAACGGCAGGCTTTCGGTTTCAGGGCGATCGGAAACAGTTTTGTACGGTTAGGAGGTTAGGTTTTGTTGTTTTGTGTCGGGGAAGAATTACTGTCATTTAAGGTGGTTGTTGTTTTTTTTTTGCGAAAGGAAAAGGATTAAGATCGAGACATAAAAAGTGTTAAATATCGGACTGAGCTGGAATTGTTTCCCGTAAGTCGGGAAGTGGTGTATTTGGACTGATTATTTAAATCAGTTTAATAGATATTGTTTGGTAGAACAATAGCATACATTTAGGAGTTCTTCTCTTTTCTTTTTTTCTTCTTTTTGTTCATCTTTCTTCAATTGAAACCTTCGGAGATCTTGCCTTATGAAAAGCCTGGCTTCCTTGACTTGTTTTACCTATAAGTTCTGGATGACATTTGATATACAGATCCTTACGCGAGACTTCAAGAGGTCCTAACCTTTGGAAATCCGAATTTCATTTGCTTATAAGATTCAGATAGGGATTGATACCCAGACCCGCATAGTAAACCACCAACTCGACCACTATGCCATTAAGCCTCAGTAGAAGTTGCTTCTATTTGAGAAATAAATTTAGAATTCTCTAGTACAATTGTTGATAAGTTAATTAAAACTTCAAACTCTATAATTATGACTTGGTCAATTATCAGATTTTCTGCTTTGGCATTGCGAGACCTAAGTAGACATAACCTTAACTTCACCTGAGTTCCTTAACTTCATTCACCTATAAGATCCAGATAAGATTTGATACTCAAGTACCGCCAAGTAAACTGACTGTGGACTCTACCAATATGCCAGTAAGTCTTCCGATACACTTCTTGATGTTTGAATTATCACAAGGATTTATAAAAAATCCCCAAAAACTAACCGCAAGCGATTCATATAGAACGGCCTGACCGTATTGCTTGGCCTGGCGACTTCATTCACCTATAAGATTCGTATAGGAATTGATAACGAGCTTCCCAGTATACTTCCTGATGCGTTAATTATCACGAGGATTTATATGAAAAAAAAAAACGAACTCAAAAACTGACCAAGTCGTTTGTTACAAGTTCGGTAAAGATGTACTTGAAACTTACTTTTAACATCTCTCACCTCAAGTATTACAATTTCCCAGTCTCAATACGTCTGAGATCTTTGCCTGATGCCTTACACTTAGCACCAGCTGGGAATAGATGAAGCGTGAGAAATGCCACCATACCTCGCCCTTGTCCAAGACACGACCGGCAAGACGTTTTCTAGCACAACAACTACCACCGTTTGCGAGTGCGCCACCTGCTGGCCGAACTGTGGTTTTGTGGCCCAAGAAGTAAATCGCGTCAACCCGCCTAGCAAACATAACCCCGAGACCGCTAGAGAGCATCCTCTTGAGATGTATCAACATTTTTATACATTCTCTAGTGGCTCCTTGAGCAATTATTTTGTGGCGCGCTGCAGCAGAGCGACGGCAAAAAAAAAGCCGACCCAAACCAAGGGCCAGAAGCCGTTGCGTCAGTAAGTCCTTCGCGGACTTTCTGAAGGACTTTTTGCGCTCCGAGCGCATTATCCCGTGCCGCTGTTGGGCGCGGCGGTGCAAAAAAAGGGGTCACACGACGCGGCCTCGGTGGGTCTATTGTGTTGGATGAAGTTAGGCTTTGTCGCGAAAACGGTGGCCAACCCAATTGTTGCTTTGCTAGTTAATGTGTTGATTTGCAGGCAGCATAATGAGGGCAGTGCGGCAAAAATTAGCAAAGCAGTGAGAAGCACAGAAAAACAAAAACAACAAAAAGACTCGAGTGTCGACATTGGAATGATTGGAGAGTGCAAAATGGGGGAGTAGGCCCGGTGAAAGAGTTCGAAATGGATAAGGGCAGCGCGTTGTCGTCGTTGTCGATAACAAAGCAAACACAATAACGCACCAAATCGGTGCACTATTGTTTTGAAGCACAACTTCATGTGCTACAAGCTTGTGAATTAATTGAAGGTTCAATTGCATGAGGCTTACCAGGGCTAGAATATGCAAAAAAAAAAATTGTCGGCCGAAAAGCAATCTGCTAAAACAACACATACACGCACTCGCATCAGCGCCAAGCTGTTGAGAATGGCAACATTTTTGGAGTAGTTTTGCTGCAATTGTGCAACCTTTTGTGTAACTCGTATGACAATTGGCAACCGTATGGTTATGTGTATGTATGGGCATAAGTGATTCGGAAGTCCACTTTGAAGTTTGCTACAGTAACAGACGCCACGATATTGGGTTTTCTTTTGCAAGGCCATGGCACATATTGACATGAGAACGATATTTCGGTTTTCATTTTTTCATTGAAGTTTACCTACTACGTAGATCTTTTTGGTAATATAGAATTCAGTATACAGACTTCAGAATAATGTACCAATGTCTCCAAGTTAAAGTCCGGGAAGATCTTAGAACATCTTGTTCTGGTCCAAAATCCACAGTCTCAAGTTTGAGGTTGATCTACGCGTTGTCTTGCCACATCTCTATAAATGTTGGACACTCACCGATAGCATCATGTGGTTGGTTAAGTCTGGAGAATTTGGGATAGTCCAATGTACGTCAGATTCAGATAAATTTAGTTGGGATTTCGATGGTCGAATTTGTTTGGGATGTTCGGCAGAGCCATACAACTGGTATCGGCATTGAGTTGTCTTAACTAATTGCGATGAATTTTTATCACTTACAGCGCCCTTGGGAAGGTTAAATCGAGTTAGATCTTAGTACAAATTTGGTTTAGTTCGAAGTCCTCAGCCTTCAGTTCGAAGTTTGCTAAGTCTTCATAGCAGAATTTGTTGATGCTGGTGATGTAATTAGAGTATTCCTTGAAGGCAGAGTGTCCATTATGTAGAGCGTGTAATCTAGACTTTTGTCTATTAATTTTGAAAGCTTAACAACATGCTTTGGTTAATGTAGTCTGCTAAAACTCTAGAACATTTGTTTTTATTAGGTTTGGTGGCAGAATTTGCTCAAGGGGTTTGCAATTGGTAGACTCTTGGAAGGCAGAGAGTTAATCTGACAGTTTTCTAAATTTATATCGAATCTGTCCTCCTAGATACGAAGATATTCAGATACTGGATGCCACAATTCCTGTTATTTTAGCTGTAAACGGTTTACCGTCAAGCTTTCTTCATGGTTAAGATATGGACTCATCCTCTGAATGCGCCTCTTAAGAGGTTCTTTCTTTAGAACGCAAATCACACTTAAATCTCGCACATAACTTGATTACTTTTCGATTTCCCAGCCAGCGCTACGGTACAGACGAAATTTTTCGCGAAATCATGAGGTTTCCCATTGTGGACAAAATCCTTGGCAGCAATATTGTCCGCTATTAATAAACCGCGCGTGACACACACTACCATCCACAGACTTGTGACGCTCGGCAGGACTTGTCGCGAAGCATATCAAAAAAGCGTAGCGGTGAGAATGTGCAATGCTCATAATGTTTTTATTAACAAATTTTTCCCCGCTTGACTGGGAAGGAGTTAGGGTGGACACGGACGTAGGAGACAATGAAGGAAGACTGGGGATAACGACAACAATAAAATCATAACAATCAAAATGAATGTCAACCGTACCTCGTACCTCGTCCGGTGTCACCTTTGCTGTATGCTTGGCGGAGATATTATTGCTCATCATCATCATTACTCTATTACACACATACACCGAGTAATCGACCTCCCTGGTACGGAATGTGAAATATGAATCTACCTCCTCAGTCTCCGAAGCAGTAGGGGAATGTTTGTTGGGTTTGGGGTGCAAAAGACGGAATGACAAAATTAGCGAAGCACAGGTTATATAAATATTTATCGTCTTTTGCGGATGTCATTCGCTTCGGGCAGGATTCGTTCCGGGGGGCGTCGAAAGAATGACAGCTATTTGCATTCGTTGGCGTACTGTGAGAAGATGATTTACTTTGATTTGGTTTACCACGAGCAAGCGTACTGGAGCTGCTATTTTAATAATCCGCATTGGAAATAATTGCTCCGGAAAATGACTTTAAGGGATTTTCGTTGCAGTGCTACTGATCTTTCTGCTGTTGAAGGTAATTTGATCGCGAATCCATCCCGATATGATTGCTAGCCTTAATTTATACACATTGCCTAACTGCTAGGCGCAAAAGCTCGGCTTCAATGATCTTCGTACAGTGCTATTAGATCACCTCCCTTTATCATTTCCAGAGATCCAGATATTGCCATGCTTCTTTTTGCTGCCAATAACTGCCGACCGATTCTGCAGCGGTTAAAATTCAAACGAAAAACAAGAAAGTGACGGATGCCGCACCGAAAAAAAAAAGATCCTTCTTTTTATTCCGAACGCCTAATCTCACCACGTTGCAGAGATTCGCAGTGCCAGCAACGCCCGTGTAAGCATGCAAATCCTCCTGAAGTTTCCGAACAGAATGGCCTAATCCTGCAGCTAATAGATCAGATTTGTCCGGTAATTACTTCGCAGCAGCACCAGCCAGCCAGCAAAAAAAGAGCATTTGTGTGGATGGCCCGGGGTTCATTGTTTCGGTGCGCCTTTGTACGCACGTACAAGGGTTTTTGGTGGAAAGGAATAAAACCGTGCCCCGACCACACAACCCCCGGGGGTTGTGTTTACTGCGAAATGGGAAGGGCGGTGTGTGTGCAGGAAACGTACGTACGTACGTGTGCAGGAAAACTGGACGAGAAAATAGGGATCGATCGGTCGGGTAATGAGCAGGGCCACAGAAAAATATGGGTTGACTTTGTTGTCGTTATTTAGGACGCGCCCTCCCGACTACCGGTGAAAATACTGTTGCGAATTGATTGAGCGTTCAGCAGTTGTGGAGAACGGGCCAATGTGCCAGTGTTTCCTTTTCATTAGGATCATCCCCGAAACGCACCGTCAGAAGTTGGCCAAGCGGCTTTTGCTTTCCAGATTGCCAGATTGTTGTGCGCTGGGAGGTCTCGCTCGCACCAACCCCCGGAGTACCTTGAGCTAGGTCCTTAATCCTCGGCGATCACGATCAGTTTGCGGTGCCGGTAGGCCTGGCAGGCGGGAGTATGCAGGGTTGCGGAGAGGGTTTGTTTTGCAAGCTGCTGCCATGCTTGCATGTAAGTACCCGATGCCGATCCCGCAGCGAGGACTCGCACTCGGCTGAGCCTGGTGTCAAACGGCAACGCGCAAAGAGAAAGGTAAAAGTCTGTAAGCCGAGTCCTTGTGTGCTTGTGTGTGTGTGTGTACTGCGCGTCGATTCTGGCCGTGCGATATGCTAATGCCCTCGATCGATCTTTCCGAACAGCGTCAGGTAAAGCTAGAGACAACAACAACGAAGATAAAAATCCCCATTAAGCGAAAAGCAAAACAAAAAGGCATTGAAGCTACTTGAGGATACGGTAATTATCATCATTTACCCATTGGAAGCTGTATTGTTCGAAAAGCTGAAAAGGAATCTTCTACCCTACGGCCCCTGTTTGGATGGGGTTTAAATATTAAAAATAATATTTATGATAAATTATACCGAAACTTGAGCGAAGGCTTTCCACACACACGCACCGCACACCTTTTGCCGGTGCGTTCGGAAGCAGGAAGCTGTTTGTGTATGTAATTCGCACAAGTACAGGGGCTAATGCTTTTGGCAAATTGATGTAGTAGAGAAGCTAAGGGCAAAAGAACAAACATGCACACATCAACTGCCGTTGAAGTTCGTTCTGTGAGCGTTTTTGGTTGAAAACTGGTTTCAACTGATAACGGCGGTTCCGCCTTCAGATAGGCAACATGTAGTAGTGGCTGAGCTAGGCTTGATTAGTAGTGGTGAACGCTCGACTATCCATGGATTGTGAGGAATTACCGGTAAAGAAAACACTACTAAAAGAGAGATTGAGGCAAAATATATGTACAGTCTATCACTGTCCAACAATAAGACCACGTTTTGCTCGGGATTTAAGACTATTGATTTACCAAATCCGATAAGCAATAATAGGCCGAGTTACATTTAAAGAAGGAGATTGAGTTGGAGTGATGGTGCTAGAATCATATACCGATTTCTTGATAGTTGCAATGATATCCTCGAGTTCGTAAGATATTCAATAAAGTGTTATTGAAATCTAACTTGTATATTACCAACATTAACCTAACTTTTACGTTTTTATTTAATCTGTGTGGTCTTCATCTAAAAATCATCACTGTTCTTTACTTGCTATGCGAAACAAATACTAGTGCAGAAGTCTCCATTTTTTTACGAGAGAAGAGAAGAGATGCAGCAGCTTTGTTTTCTTATTACAGACTTGTAGCCATTAGGCTTGTGGCCTATAAATCTCATAAGGCTGGTGTCAGTGCTCGTCGTATACGGTTTTGTCGTACGACTTTTTCAAATTTTTGTACGGATCTGACAGATAAAGTCGGATGACAGATAAAGTAGTACGACCAAGTAGTTGTTCTTGGTCGGACGGTCGTATACGACCATCCGACGAGCACTGACACCACCCTAAGGGAAATCTTCTCAATAGCTAAAGTTTATTTGCTTTAGATGGTATCGCTTGGAAAGTTTTGCAAAAAGCGTCTCGTTGCTTGTTGTTTGACACTTAAGTAATTTCTATAAAGTATGCAATGTTACACATTCTTGACAAATCATTGTTGTAACTATTAAAAAAAGTTTAATTTTCTAACTCAAAACAGCTGGCTTCGGGAGCGCTACAGCGATTAAAGCCACTGAGAATAAGAGAACCACAGCAAGTATATAATAAAGTCATAAGGCCATCGAAAACCTTCAGAGCCTCCCCGGCTTGGTGCAGTAAATTTGCTTACATGCAGGGGCGCTCCAATTAATCGCTTATTTTGGCGAATTTATCTACCGTCATTCTCCAAAAACTAATTAAAATACAAGTAAAAACCGATTACTTAAAGCACAAAAGAGCTGTTCATGTGCTGTATATATCCCAAGCAATAATAATAATGACGTTAAAAAGCATAAAGTCTTTGCCCCCTCTCAAACCTTCCAGATGTGTCCTTGCGAGCACACTTGCAACCAGCAAGAAACCCCCGGGAACGTGTGTACGGAGTCGTTTAGCACTTCATAAAATCGATCATAACAAATCATAAATCACCCGGCCAGCCCGGTTCGGCGCAGGGACAAATATCCGTTTGCCCACCGCAAAAGCTCACCCGGTCCCGGTTGTTGTTGGTCCCTTCTTTTGGGCGCATATCTGCCTACGGAGTCCCTGGACTCGGTGGCAGCCGGGCGGTGTAATCCGCAATAAATGATTGCCCATTGGTTTGCTGGACCAAAAGGTCTTGGATATACAGGTTCTCAGGATGGCATGAATAGACGACGTCAAATTTCGGTCGCCCTTTTTTTTCTTGGGAAACAAATTGGTGCCAATAATATACATACGCACACCCACGCACACACATACCGTATGTCAATTTTTGGCTTTCAGGTGGCTTTTTCTGTCGCTTTTAAGTTCGTTTTTCTTTTGCCAAACGCGACACAAAAGCAACTGCTGCGCTTTGACGAGTTGTTGAGGTTATGTTTCTGGCTGTTCTGTATTGTGCGACCCCGGGGTACACACCCATACACTCATCGGGGCAAGAAGCCATCAACAGTAGAGCACAGAATATCGTACGAGCGGCTTACAATTCAATATCGGAACAATGTAGTAAAGAAAACATTGGGATGGTGCCCAGAAAGAGAGAGCAAAAAAGAGCAAGGAATCTCTAGAGAGAAAGAGAGAGAGAGAAAGAGATGTATATAAATCGTCATCGTAAACGTTTCAATAGGCGATAAACACACTACCGGGATGATGGAACGATAAACACCTTTGCCCCGGGTTTTCTCCCGGGGAAAAGAAACGAAGAAATTATGATTTTATGACAGCTTAAAACATTACCTCCGGCGATTTGTGGAAGCCACCGCCTCTAGATTGGGCGGGGAGGTACCGAAAACAAGAGCAGCCGGGTTGCGGGACGTTTACTGTCATCCGGGAGCGGTGCTGGATGATTTCCATTCTTGCTTTCCACGCCCGCGGAAGGTTGTTTTTTACGACTTGGCCCCTGGTAAATGTTCAACACTCGGTGCAATTAAATCGGTAGGCACTGTGCGCAAGCTGTAAACGCTTGTACCGGTATGTGTGGCCATTGTTTTTACCACTGTCATTATCTGCTTACCCGGCGTATGCCTTGTACTCTAGATTTTTTGTTGTTTTGTGTTCAATTTATATGCTTTTTTAAAAGGAGCTCAGGGAAATAAATCGATTTTTTACGAGTCAATTGACAGGCCTGATTCAGGGTTTGTTTGAGCATTTCTCAATGGTCAACGCTGGGGATAGTTCGTTGGGTATGCGAATGGGAAGTTTGGAAATACTTTTGCAGAAACCGGACACTAGAAATAAGATTTAAAAATGTACAAACAAATTTTAATTTAGCTGAAATGTTTCTTCAAAAATACAAAACAGTATTTGAATAAAATAAAAATAAAAAAATATTTTTAACAATTTAAATCTCCGAATAGAAATAACAATCGAACGATAAACACCAATCTCGTTCCCATCAACCCTTGAAGTGTATGCGTGTTGCAAGCTAATACTTAACGTAACCACTCTGTTAATCTCTTTCCGAACAGCTTTAGTCCCTCCTTCCCACATTTCCCAGCGCTGACATCAATTTAGTCCAATTAGTAACACCAGCTAATGTGTGTGTGTGTGTATGTCGGCGAGAGGGATCGCCTAGAGGGGTCGCGAGTTAGTGTTAACGCTTCTTGAGGAAAATATTCTATATCCGCGTCGATCTCAATTCCCGGTAGAGTACGGGGCCCGCGCCGTACCGTAGTTGACATCCGCAAAACGTGTCGAAAAATCAAAAAAACCCAACCCCGAACGTGATGGGTACGCGTGACTGATGTTTGAAGTAGTGATTAAAAGCAAGAATGAGTCGCATTAGTCCCGTTCGGCAGATGATACAGTTTGGCCGGGGTTGGCCGTCGTCGTTGACGCCGAGCGTCCAATGTTTGCCGATAAAAATCTGCTGATACCGGTGGCGGTACTTGAGACGCGTCCGTTGTTAACTGGTCTGGCTGCCGCTGTCCAGGCGTGTACGATTGCCTACTTCAAACTGCTGCTGGTGTCGAATGTGGCACCCGGTAAGGAAGAGAAAACAACACTAGAGAACCGAGCGAACGAGAGTGAGAGGTGAAGATTAGAAAAACCTCTTAAAATGACAGCCTAAGTTGATAAATCGCATTATTTTGGGTAGTTAGGACAGGGAAGCCTGTATTAGAAATGCTTTCGAGAAATTAATAATTAAAAAAACAAGATCAAATTGTTAAGTGACCATATTAAAATTATTTTGGAGGTAAGAAAATAGAACAAATTGAAAGGTCTAGATTTTTGCTAAAGCATTTCAAAAATATGATATAATTTATGGCTAACCTTCAAGATTATCATCTTAAGATAACGATCTACTAGGTGAAATTGGGGCGGCCCGGTGGTGTATCCGATAGCGGCGCCGGTCTTCACACGGCAGGACCGGGGTTCGAATCCCGGCGGACCGCCTCCCCGTACGCAGAACTGACTATTCTGCTACGGGTAAAACACAAGTCATAGAAAGCTAGAAATAGCAGGCCAAGACCTACAGAGGTTGTAGTGCCAGAGAAGAAGAAGAAGAAGGTGAAATTATACAGTGCGTAGCATAACATTATGATTATTTTTTGTTTTTTTCAGAAAAAAAAATGTAAAACATCTATCAAGCTTACGCTCAAAATAAATAATTATGGGACGAGACTCCAAAACAGCAATCACTAAAACACTCGATTGAATTGTCCTACGCATGATGTTTCAAAAGTTAACTTCCTGATATATGCAACGATAGCTTTATTTTCTCAAGAACTTTAGCCCATTTCCCAAAGAAATTCAATCGATCCGCTGATTACCTGTACCATCTCATTTTGACGCTTTTATTATATAAGGTAGTCTTATTGGTTTCACCGTGTTTTTATACACAAAAATAATAAATCAATTTATTTAGAGCGAATTTCAATCCTATTTAAAACATGCTTTGTAGTTTAACATCCTTCTTTACAGGATAAAAACAAATGCATAGTTTTAAAAATACAGCAATATTGGAATGATTTTTGTTATGCTCTAATGTTGACTCAATGCAAATGAATCAATGTGTAGAATATATTGGATATTTAAACCTTGAGGCTGGTGTCATTGCTCGGTCGCATGCGACTAGTCGCACGGGATTTGTATGGGATTTGACA
Organism: Anopheles maculatus; assembly: GCA_002091835.1. Taxonomy (NCBI): domain Eukaryota; kingdom Metazoa; phylum Arthropoda; class Insecta; order Diptera; family Culicidae; genus Anopheles; species Anopheles maculatus. The sequence continues at coordinate 97,729 of KZ062164.1, read as the reverse complement.
GATAGGATTTGGTCGCTTGACTAAAATCAAAAATTTTTGATTTTGGTCGCACGGTCTCATGCAACCAAATGAACTCGCTAGTATAAATTCAAATTTCTTGAACTATGAGGAAGGAACTGTGCCTGCTTGGTTGTGAAGAAGGATATCGTTTCATGCGTTGTTTTGGAAATAAAATGCACTGATTATTTGTAACAGTATAACTTAAAATCATATTTTTTAAACAGACTCTTTAACTATTAAACTTTTAGACTTTTTTAAACTCGCCTTTCGACTTGCTGCTTCGCCTTGAACGACAGCAACAACTACACTTTTATTTGAGTTTGTTAATGTTCGAGTTGATGTTAACATAAGCATAACCTTCTTCTTCCTTTTTCCTTCTATGTTTGTTTATATCCAACCGTCAAAATGAAAAAAGTCGCACGACCAAGCAATGACACCCTCTCGATCTGGTCGCATGACCAAAGTCTCATGCGACCGAGCAATATTTCCGCTACTACAAAAGATACACTAATAACTTGTTTAACTTTTTTAATGTCTTACTAAAAAAAACCAATAGCTTTTTACGAATTACCTTTATCTATCGCTGAAGAAAGTTTGATTGAAATAGAAAGAAAACAATATTTAAAGCAACCAAATGTTCCTATATTTATGTTTTGCACTGTATATTAATCCAGCCCGATGCCTATCCCGCTTCTATCGCAATATTCGCATTATTAGGCATTGTAATCGTCTTTTATAATGAGAAAAAATACTTTCTCGTTCTGCAACCGATTGCAGTTCTGCCATGAATTCTTTCGCCCAGTTCACACTATGGCTAAGCATACCGCGCAAATGTGCTTTTTTGATTGCAGCGGCAAAGAACCAATTAGTCGACCGGTGTACAAAACGACGTCGCATTTTTTGTAGGTACGTTAAGCCAATGTGCCAAAAAGCTACCTTTAAGACAGGCTTATCTGCAATTTTTTGTTTCTTCTGCTTGTAGTTTTATATTTTTACAAGACAGTTTTTTCTCCCTTTTCTGTTGATGTGCTTGCAAACGAAAGAGAAGACTACCTGTGGTATTTGTGAAAGATGTTCCTGTAGCTCGCCCTGAACCGAGAGAAATAAAAGTGAAAAGGTACAAACATAGTTTAATGAAAGTGCACGATTTTGGGAGGAAAAAGAAGGAAAACTCATTACACGCCGTCTTACAGCGGGCCGCTCGCGAACCTCTGTGCTCCGTACAATGGTTGGATTACACTAATTAGAAAGGAAAATATTGTGTGCAGAACCATGTTCGAAATGGTTCGCAAATGTTAGACAATGGCGACAGGGGAAAAAAATGTGTGTTAAAAACGAAATAACACACACACACACACGCACAAACGAGCGAGCGAGAGACGAATCCTAGCCAATTGGTAAGCCGTTGGCCGTGACAACAATGAAGGCTGTCAAATGATCAACGGTGATTTTTGGACAAATTGCATTTTGATGCTGGCAGAGGTTTGCAGTCTTTCGGGACGTTTAATTGTGAACGCTTAAGACGCGTTGACACGGATTGCCCAGGTTTTGTTGTTGTTTGCGGTCATTCATTTTTGCGGCAAAAAAAAAAAATGCTGGTATGCCGGTATGCGTGTTCTTGTGCCAGCATCCAACATGTTCTACCCTAAGCTCTGTTTTATTCATCCACAGCAGCTCGTTAGTGTGAGCGGCCGTTCGCTCGTGTGCCAGAATGCGTGTTGCCTAACGGAAGGCGCACAAGCAAAACACAACCTGACAACAGTGCGCACCATAAAGCAGAAGGAACGAGTTACCTCCGGACTGTCGGTAAAGGAAAATCGGTTCACTTAATGACCGGTGCAGTGTGGCGCGGTACAACCCACACACAGTGCGTTGGAGCTAATGGACGGTAGTTGTTGTTAAATGTTTGTCAAAATAAACCGCCCCCGGGCGTCCGGGTACAGGACACCCAACAGTCCGTTTTTATCTTCGGTGAGCAGAAGCGATAGAGAGGGAAGATGCGCTCTAGGTAGTTACGACTCGTAACCATCGGCGGTTATATCTGTTGTCGGAGTACCCAGGCAGTAACCGCGGGTAACGGTTTGCCGTACCCATTGAATATTGGAGCGCAATAAAGCATAAGTTACAATGGCACGTTGACGTAGCTGCGCAGGCAAGTGTGAGTGTGTGCAGCCAAAGTGTTTGGCCCGGTTAACGCCCATCGCTAGATGTTAATGAAGGCAAAGCGCAAGTTGGTGCGTTCAGAAACTGCACCGGGTAATGGCATTATCGCTGAGGATCGTTGAAACTGTGGGCGAATTGTTGTACGTAAATAGACGCAGTACGTACCAACAACCGCTACACGTCTAGCTTCATGATTTTGTTAAGAATCGAATGTAGTTGACGATCGTTTTTTTTTATTACCCGCAGGCAATTCTTGTTCCAACAGCAATATATCTTCACATTTGTTCGCCTTTTTCTCAATCACAGTGCACAGCGTACCTGACGTTCTTTTTTTGTGTATTCCTTAATTACTTGCAGAGTTCTAGAATCAAACCATATCATTAAAAAAAACGAAGAGAACCTTGCCAAAACCTTTAATTGCTGTTTTGTCCTTTTCGTCCTCTGGTATTGTTGACTAGCTGATGTCTTGCTTACCTTTCCGGCGTAACTAGCTCTGAAGGAAGCTTGTTTGGTAGGCACGGACAACACACAACCTCCCTGGGTTAACTACCGCCGGTAGTGGCAAACTTCACTCCGGATCTCTTACAGCCGAGTCCTTGGTGTGACTTCAAAGCTTTGTGCTTCTCGGCACAGGGAATGCCTTTGTTTGGTGACGGTATCCTTGGTATCCGGTACCGATCATCCTTTTCGATGCCGATGGTGAGAACACGGTTTTTGCATACCGTTCGCTCGGGCTCGTTGTTCAGCCACGGCAAAGAAAAGCCCAAAACGGTGAAGTGGAACTTGAGCCGTTGGTAAAACGGTGAAGATGTCGAGATGTTGAATAGTCGAAACAGTCGAATGCGCACCATTCAAAACCATTCAGTCAGTCAAAGCTAAAGCCAGAGCGAACAGAGCAGATATTTCACAGAGCGACACACAGCACAGATAAAAGACCCAGCTCGACGCAGGGAAATGGTGAAATATGATGAGGGCCGGAGCACAAACACAAAGCGAACCAGCGAAGGAAAATCTATACGGAACGGATGGAAATCTTCGCTCCTCAAACTTCGCGTAAATCCGTTCCATTCAAGCTTTCCTGAGCAGTGCGTCAAGCCGGCTATTGAACGCGCATAAGCTTAGGAGATGTACGATTTTTTGCCCTAGAAGAAGGATGGTACGTACGTTCTCTTCGGCCGGTTTGCTTCTGTTCCTTTACGTCTGTTTTTTTCGGGGCTTGAAATGATTTCCCACCGTTCAAACCGGTGCCGGTGGACATCGGCAGGAGGTGCCGGCGGGCATTCGGAAGCGCTCAGGCGTGTATGTATGTATATATCAATGAAGGTGATGCGATTGAGATAAACGCAAAATGCGCTGTTTACACATTCGTACACGGCAGCACAGCTCTGTAGTGGCTTCTCTGGGCACGGTTATTCCGAGTAAGATGACAAAATGAGCACATTCAACAACAACACAGAACCAAAAAAAACACAGCATCCAAAGAAATTCCTTCAATACTCCTGGTACCCAGGGGGCAGAACCGTCTGCTTGGATCGTCTTTCTCGAAACCACCTTCGAGGGAGCGTGGAGTTGTGTTGCGTCGCTTGACTTGTGCGCTTTTGTCTGGATGGTGTACATTTACAGTGAGCGTTAGAGGAGCAAAAAAAAAGGAAAACGAAACGAAAACCCTCATCCTTATAAATGTACCGAGTACACGATCATTATCGATATGGGTTATTGTTTTGTCGGTTCCCAACGGTTACGGCGGAAGACGCGTTTGTCAGTCAATCAACAGATGAGTCCTGCGCTGTTGCCGGTGCACCGACAGTTCCACCGACGAAAGGACCCCCAATAGGTGTGCGCATCACACAATGGGCATGGGAATGGTGGGTCTTGAGAACCTCGACTGTGTGGTGCTTCAATTCAATCAGGCTTATCTCACCTTCTTTACGCTCGACAGGATTGTGAAGTTGCAATAGAATTGTAGGACCAGCGATGTGGAGCATTCTTCGCTATCATATTTCTGACCGCGATACAAAATGTTTATGTCGCAATCGATGCTAAAATGTATCTTGAAACTGTAGCATCACTTTGCGTTTGGGCGTTTCATTTCAGATGGCCGACACAACTACCTTTTCCTTTATAATCTCTCCTACGATTACCACTAATAATACTACACTAGTTTATGACACGATCGATATTATTAACATTTGCGTTACTAATTAAGGAAACTTACTTCGCTTGATATTATATATTGAGTGTGTTAATGAATTTACATAATATCAGTACTGTACACAAAAACAAACAGAAATCTGTTAATTGAGGCACATCACTAATGATCATAATGATGCACAATTTTACCTTAACTCCTCGGAACTGTTGCAGTTCACAAGGGGGACTGACAAACTGGCTGGCTGGCTGGCAACACGCACACAAATCTCCTGCTGAGCGAAGATTTACTGTGCTGCTGGCAAAATGGCGGCCAGTATATGAATGGGAGTATGTGTTCCGGTCATCAAAACGCACAGCAAAGATGCGCAGGATGTGTGTGTGTGTGTGTGTGTGTATGTGTGTGAACAATTTTGGCCGGGGTTTATTTCTCAATTTTGATTTCTCTTGTGTTTTAGTTATTTACTACAATTGTATCTTGCTCAAAAGACTTTCACCATTGTGCTTTGTTTAAAGTGTTTGTTTTATTCGTTAACTGTATTCGCATTTTTTTCACATCGAGTTATAGTTTTGCTTTTACCACTACATGAAACAAATTTATAATAGCGGACACATTCCCTGTATATAGTTGTTTTTTTTTTGTAACGACGACGGATCTGATCTGACTCATGGAAATAAAAAAAAGGGAAATATGTGTTTAATCCTCTGCATCTCTTTCACTTTATCGCTCTTAAACATTAACATTATTGAACCTTAAAGTCTATTTCGGGACGCCTTCACTATTATTGTCTACCATTACATGCCGTTTCAATCAACACTCCAAGGGAAGAAAAAAAAAATAATGGGGGGACTTGCTACATGCGAGCAAGTCAATCACAGATAGTTTGCGATCCGTACACCGTACAAGGGATCGGATTGTGTTCAGAGTAGGAGTTGTCGCTTTACTTCTGACGGTAAAAGTCGAGCAGCAGCTTAAGCAGCGGAGCCGGTCCGATGTTGCGCCGGAAGAACAGCTCCTCGATCGTGTAGCTGGAAACGTTGCGCAGTACGGGCAGCAGCTGAAGCAACGTCCGGTACCGGTTGGATGGTCCCGGCCGGCACGTACTGATGTAGGACGCGAGGGCTTCCTTTGCACTTTCCTCGAGCGCGCGTACCGTCGCTATCTCACTGATCGATTTGGCAGACCCGGCGGAAGAAGCGGTCGTCACGTCCGAACCGTCGCTGCTCACACTGGAGATGCTTGTTTCCGCGTCAAACTCACTCTTGTACAGGACGATCGCGCGCAGATAGACGTACTCGTTCGGGTCGACGCGCAGCGCCGCCAGTTGGGCAAGAATTTCTTGAAAGATTTCGACCTCCTTCACGAGAAATTCGCTCACGTTGCCACTCTCGCCCCGATTGTTGTTGAGGTACTCGTAGGCGATCAGCAGCTGGCTAAAGTTGATCGGGGCTAGGTACTGTGCGACGGCCAGTATGAAAAACTCGCGCCAGGACTCTTCGAACAGCACGAGCTGATCGGCCATGGGGAGCTGAATGAACGGGGTAAGGCTCTTGAGGAAGTTGACGTTCATGAAGAGTAGCTGTGCGGCCGATTCCCGTATCGCGTCTACCGCGACCAGCGGATGGGACGCTTGCATGCCCGGGAAGAGAACGGGCGGTGGCAGATAGGGTGTGGCGTTGGTCGGTGCCGACGGTGGTGGTGTGAGGAATGGGTTGCGCCCGAGCGACAGATCCAATCCCATCGACGGTTGATGATGGTGATGTCCGTGGTGATGGGTGTGATGGTGTCCGTGGTGTGGGATCGGAATTCCGGGCGTCAGCATCATGTCATGGCGCAGCGGCGAGTCCTTCGAGATGAACAGTGCCATCTGTTTGCGGAGTGTGGAGCTGCGGGGACCACGCTCGTGCTGTACTGCGTCCTTGTTCATGCCCACCTCGAAGCACTTCTTGAGCCGGCAGGCCCGGCACTGGTTGCGGTGCGTCTTGTCCACCACGCATGGTACCTCCGACTTTGACTTGCACACGTACTGTCGGCTGCGGCGAATGGAGCGCTTGAAGAACCCGGCACATCCGTCACAGGCGTAGATACCGTAGTGTTTGCCGGAGCTGTGATCCCGGCATACCTTGCACGGTACATCATACAAGATGCGGCCTATCAACAAGAGAGAGGGAGAGAAAGAAAGAAAGAAAGAAAAATGTTAGATAGGAACTTTTGTTTTCGATTGCGAGGTAGTTGGTACAACTGAGCTGGATCACTGGAACCCCGAATTCTACCTTTACAATGCGACTAACTGACGGCGACACTTGAAACCAAGACGTTCCAAGCTGTAAAGGTAAAAAGAAAGGGGGACCAACCAGAACAACACAATGTACCGGAAGTTCTCGAAGTTCAGCGCACAAAAGCGCTAACGTGCCGAGGCCTTTTTTGCGGGCCCGTCGTAAGACGACACTCGCACGGTTGCTCTAAAAGCGAGGAACGAATCCTGGCGGAAACATGAGCAACACACAGCAACACGTTGGCACACGCCTTCTTCCGGAGGATTTTTTCGAACAAAACTTAAATGGGCATCCCAGGGGGACTCTCACACACAAATAAAAAATGCTGATGGCCTTTTTTTCTGGTGGTAACGGACTGTTTTTGTTGTCCGTGGGAAAGGAAGCGCTCCGGAGATGTGTTTCTCCGCTATTCGGCTACGTGCCGACCTAACTACTTACTTGATGAGGCGGGAATTCGCATATGATTGTAGCGCGGATCGATGAGTTCCGGTGAACTAACGGGCGATTGCATATCCTGGCCGCGTTCTTGCGCCGATGGTAAGCTGCTGAACATCATCTAGCTATCCTTGGTTTAGCGCTGTAGTTTGGAGGCAGCGGGTTGATAGTGTTCGTGTTAATTGATCGGGTGACGGTTACTGGACACAACACACACACTGAATTCACTTTATGGGTCGGTTCACTGAGCTTAGCAGCTGCGGTTAGAATGTTAACACACCACTACTCCAGAAGTACAGTCACTGTAAGTCACCGAATGCTGGACCACGCACACCGCTGAATATCACACACAGCTCTGGAGCTGTTCGCTTGTACTTCTGTCGGCACTCTGTCGTAGTTCACGATAATCGGCACTACTGCGCACGCTGAAGGTTCGAGGACGATTGATCCACTTTCGGCACGGTGCGCCTGTTTTAAATGGCACCGGCATGTCCTTCTAATCCTGTGCCGCATCGCACACACACACACACACCAGTAGCAGTGCCGCCCTACGGACCCCTTTGAATATCCTTGGTAGCAGCAGCATAAAGCAGAGGAACGAACAACACCGATTGGTTATGTACCCTCGGCCGTTCAACATAAACCCGCATGCGCCCTACCTCCCTAACATCACACACACACACGCGCGCGCGCACACACAAATATAAAGCACAAGGATAAAGGCGCATGGACTCTGCGTTGCCGGTACCGGTGCCAACGAGAACCAAAACAAGCAAAAATATTAGGGCGGTACCTGCGCAACTAGGATTCATTCTAGCGAAACTCGTCAAACGGCCACCTCTGGGCCACAGGTAGGAATCGAGATGTTCCTTTGAATGAACAGGGTAAGAAGGGGCGCACGGTGGATGAGGTGGTGATGAATACAAACAGAAGCGCTAGACAACAAACATGAACGAGACGAACGGGCACAGTTGCTGGCATATGAACGGCACACACACACACCCTTACAACAGTAATGATAAAAATAATAATGAGAGCAAAATAAAAATGATGCACATCGCCTATCGGGCACATCAGGTGTGCAGGGTACTGGAATGGTTTGACATTTTTTGTTGTTTTGCGTTTGTTTATGGAGCGTTTTTTGTTGGCTATTTTGAGGCTGAGCTTGATAACCCACTACCGGTGGCATCAAAAATCGTTGCAGATGCGGGCGTTTGCCGGTACTTTTCCAGCAAAACAATTGGTATTTAGCACATGCTGTCCAAAAATTGTTCGTTTATCAGTGGCGGTCGGTTGACAACCAATCTCGAACCAATCGTCAGAAAACCTGTATGTCGGTTTACCATCATCATGGCTTTGTTTGATGTCAGAACGAAGAGGCGTAAGTCTACGTAAAAAGCCATCCGTTTCGCAAGCGTTTGCCCTCTACCAAGCGGCACCTAAGCAAGCGACCACGTTTTGGCTTAACGATCTGCCAATTTTCCAATCAATCTAGAATTTATTGAAGGGATGCCGTTATTGAAGAAGACAACATATTTCTGGAACGAAATATCTCCATATCTGCGAATTCGATACGAATTTGTTTGGTTTCTGTCCGTCTGAGCCGGAGGTTGTTCATGATAACTAAATGAGAAGTCCGCAATGAGCAAACATATAAATGCAAATTCGCTCCTTGGAGACACCTAATAAGTATTCATTAAAGTTTTCCGGGAGAAAAACAAACAAACTCTATGTTGCAGAGCAGTTGGGAAAATCAGCCAAATTTGGCTTCAGCGACGACGCCTATTTCGGCAGAAAACAGCTGTTCGAATGTGTGGCCAAGCCGCGAGTTGACGATAACGACTAATCACCGACATAGTTTAATTCTTTGTGTTATTAATTGTATGGGCAGGAGACTATTCATGAAAACTTTATGAAAAATAACAAGATATGAAAAATATCAATACAATTTCATATTATGCTAGATTTCACATAAGTAATCATTGAGGATTTGCAAACAGGAAAAAAAAACAATTAAACTATAGAAACGTAATAGAAACGATGCGTAGTTGAAATAATTGAAATAATTATCATCATTCACGTTGCACTTCGATCAGTAACAAATTCCGTAACGTTGCATTGTTGGACTGACAAGTAGTGGATGGATGATTGTTCATGATAAATTCAAACGGGGGACCACATTACTGGAAATATCAAATCTATCCAGGTAACGTGGTACCTCGTGGAATTTAACATGAGAGATTCTAGAAACGATAAGTAGTCTGGGTAACTAGCGTGTAAGCTTCTCAAGATGTTGCCCGAGTTCTTCAAAGTTGAATCAGAAGATGATAAGTGATGAAAATTTTGAATGATATAGTTTATTTAGGAATGAAGCAAATAAATCCTAAACATACTGGTTCACAAAAAATACTATCAATATTAGTTTGAAAAAGGCTTGCCGTAAGCAGAGTGTAGTAAATGATGTTTGATAGACTTGCAGTTGATTTTCTGCATATTGTACGATAGACTATACGAGAGATATCAGTCACTTGAAAATATGCGGTGTTATATGTTGATGTGTGTTCATGATAATTTCAAACGTGACACCCGTCTAAAGCAAAAATCGAAACTATCCTTTATAGTGCTGTACCGTTTGAATTTAACATGAGAGATTCTAGAAATGATTAGTAATAAACGGCATAATAATGACAGCTATACCTGGAGATCACCACAGCAGACATATTTCCAGATCGACCACGTTCTCATCGATGGAAGGCACTTCTCGGATATTATCGACGTACGGACTTACAGAGGAGCAAACGTCGATTCAGACCATTTCCTGGTTATGGTTAAGCTACGCCAGAAACTCTGCGTAGCCAATACACTGCGCTATCAGCCCGCCCCAAGGCTCGACACGGATGCCGTTATTGAAGAAGACAACATATTTCTTGAACGAAATATCTCCATATCTGCGAATTCCAATACGGTCCTTTATATCTGGCTTCCAGTTTCCGACTCTCTCCCGTAGCTACAATATCTCTTTCCACCAGAACCATATCCCCTATTTCATACTTAGTCGGTTTTGATCGTCGTTTATCGAATCCTCGTTTTTGAGTTTTTTGTTTCCTTTCCATTTCTTCGCTGGCTTTACGTTTAATTTCTTCTACGTCTTGTACCCTATTGTCATTTCCGTCGTGAAGGATCAACGCTATAATATTTTGGTGTAAGTCCCTCGGGCGGTATGATAGTACTAGGTCGCTTGGACTTTGTTTTGTTGTCGCATTTCGCATATTGTTTAGAGCCCATTGAATTTTTGGTAATTGTTCGTCCCATCTTCTGCTTTCCTCTTCTAAAGAGCACCTCAAAGCTGTTAGTACTGTCCTGTTAAATCGTTCTACTTGTCCGTTTGCTCGCGGTGTGCCTACTGCAACTCTAACATGTTGGGTTGTGTTCGCTTCACAATACTCCTCAAACATTTTGGACGTAAATGCTGTCCCTCTGTCCGTAATTATCCTGCTCGGTGTGCCCAAAATTGCTGATACTTCTTCTAGGAATCTCAGTACTGGTGTGGTTTTGGTAGAACTCACTGCTTTCAATATTGCAAATTTAGAAAATCCGCAGATCATGACCAATAAATACTGGTTTCCCTTAGTCGATTTAACGAATGGTCCTAGATGGTCTAAATGAACCGTATGAAACGGCACTGGTACCTTCGGTATAGGATGCATGTAGCCTTCTGGCCGCCCTGTTTTCTTCTTATTATATGCGCATTTTGGGCACGCTTCTATATACCCCTGTATGTATTTCCTCATTTTCGGGAACCAAAACTTCTTGCGCAGTGCTTCCAGTACTCTTTCTGTTCCGAAATGGCCCATTTCATCATGAAACGATTTTGCCATCCTCCAACGTACCCTAACCGGTACTACCCATTTCGTTTCGTTCCCTGTTCTCCTCATTAACCGCTGGCCTTCCATGACGTAATTGTCGTGTATCTGTTTTTCCGCGTCGTTGTTTACTGGGCTTTCTAACGTTTGTATGATCGCTACTATTCTATCGTCCTGTCTTTGCATGGTCGCTAGGAAATCTTCGGTATCAACCTCGATCGTCATTATTTTGTCTGCAATTGTAATCTCTTCTCTTGCCGGTTCCACTGCACCCCGACTAAGAGCGTCAACGTGTATCATGCTGTTCCCTACTCTATGTGCAATAACAAAATCATATTCTTGGAGTTTCAGAAACCATCTAGCGATCCTCGCATTCATGTCGGTCTTAGTGTACGTATCTTTCACTGCAGTGCAATCTGTTTTCACGACAAATGGTCGACCTAGCAAATACTGCCGAAACCGTTCAACGCTAGCTACTACCGCTAAAACTTCTAGATCGTAGCTATGGTAACTGCTTTCTAGCTCCGTTGTTTTGCGACTGAAGTAACTGACTGGTCGCCAACCTGCCGCGCTTTTACTCATAAGTATGCCAGCTAATCCTTCCTTCGACGCATCCGTATGCAACTCAACCTCAGCATCCCTATCGTACAGTGCTAGCACGGGTCTTTCGGTTAGCTTTCGTTTCAACTTCTGAAAGGCTTCTTCTTCGTGCCTTCCCCATTTAAATTCTGAGTCTTGCTTCGTCAAATTGTGTAACGGTCTAGCGATAATACTGAACTTTTCCACGAAGCGCCTAAAGTATCCTGCTAGTCCTAGGAATCTTTGCACTTCCCTTTTGTCTTGCGGTGTTGGGAAATCTGTGATTGCTCGACATTTACCTTCTCCTGGCTTGACCCCATTCTTCGACAGCTCGACTCCTAAAAATTCCACTTCCGTTACTAAAAATTTACTTTTCTTCAGATTGATAGTGAATCCATGCTTTCTGACTTCTTCCAGTAACCTTTCAAACGTGTTCAAAGCCTCTGTCTCAGTTTCCGCGCCGATTACGATATCATCTACGTACGCGACCACCTTGGGCTGCTTTAGTGATTTCACCATTTTGTCTATGGCCCTTTGGAAAACTGCTCCACTATTGACTAGTCCGAACGGCATTCGCTTAAATTGGAAATGCCCGTCCGGTGTTGAAAATGCTGTCTTTTCCCTACTTGCTTCTTTCACCGGAATTTGATAGTACCCCGAGTACAGGTCTAGGCTAATAAATATCTTTGATCCACATAATGTGTTTAGACACCTATCGATTTCTGGCGGTGGGTACCTATCTTTCACTGTCTTCTGGTTTAGCGCTCTGTAATCAACTGCCATGCGATGTTTGCCGTCTTTTTTCTTAACCAGTACTATTGGGCTATTAAACGGTGATACTGAGGGTTCTACTATGCCGTTATTTCGCAGTTCTGATACAATTTCGTGTGTTACCGTTTCCTGAGCGTAAGGCATTTTCCTGGGTTTAACGTACACTGGATCGCCTCCAAGCAGTTCTATTTCCATTTCTACTCCGTTCGCTGTCCCTAGTTCTTCCATTTTCTTTGCGAAGCAACCCCTGTACATGTTTACCATAGTCATTATTTTCTGTTTTGCCTCCGCACTGCCTTCTATGTGCACTTCCTCCTCTTCTATATTCGCCCATTTCTTCTCGTTTTCCTCTGTATCGTTTTTCCGGGGTGCCTGCTCATTCATTTTCGTGTGTTCTTCGTTTTTCGTAACGCTTACTTTTCCGTTTATATATGTGACTACTACTCCCGGCTGTGTTATGACGTTTCTTCCGATGATTAAATCGACTGTTTGCGCACTGTCAGGTACTTCCCACAGATCTGCCGTGACTTCTACTTTGTCTAAACGTATTTGGGCTCTTCTCTTCGTGTTCACGTTTACCCTCGCGCCTGCAAACCCCTGCAAAGTTCCGTTCACCGATCGCGGTGTTCCGACGAGCCTTCCAACTTTACTGCGAATGGTAGATACATTAGCTCCCGAATCAATTAACGCCCTAAACTTGATATTTCCCACTCCTACCTCGGTTTGGAAATCGCCTCCTTCTGTCTCTTCCAACGTATTCACGCACGGTCTGAATATCCGACCCTCGCTTGGGAATCCTTCCGCTCGACGAATTTCCCCACGTGTTTTGTCCCCCCGCCGGGGACAGTCCGTCGCGATGTGACCTACGGCGTCACAAGTGTAGCACCTCAGTTTCGTTCTCGTCCCCGCACGGTTGTTCGCTACCGTGCTGCCTTCTTGCCACCGGGGTACTGGCCGGACGCGATCACATGTACGGGCGGTGTGGGTTGACGATCCACAGGAATAGCACTTCCTTTCTATGACCCGTTCCGCGCCCGTCCGCCCTTGGCCCGCCGCTGCCTCGATGCCTTCCACCCAGGATATCTCCTTCAACAGTTCTTCCACCGTTGTAACTCTGCTCACTGCCACTCTTGCTCGCCGCCACATTTCACTGAGCCCGTTGACGATGTAGCTCGTAGTCGTCTCCTCACTAAACCCACCTTTGCGCCCCATGGCTGCCATTTCGTACACGTACTCTGTGGACGTCTCATCCGTTCGCCATTTTCTAGATGACAGCCAGTTGTGGTAAAACGCTTGGTTTTTTGAGGTCGGAAATCCAGCTACGAACGCAGTTTTAAACGCCTGCCACGTCCTGATTTTTGTTTGACATCCTTCCCACCACAGCTTAGCACATCCATTTAGGCTGAGACGCGCGCAATGCAGCTTCACCCCTTCTGACCACTCGTACACTTCGCTGGTATCCTCTACGTTCTCAAGCCACTTAGTAGCGCTGGGGCACGCTGTATCCTTCGGGTCAAAGGGTTGAATGACCTCCCTCAGCTCCCTGATGTCCGGTACCCGGCCACAAAACTTGTTTCGTTCAGGA
>KZ062164.1:68096-82908 GCA_002091835.1 Anopheles maculatus | reverse complement strand
ATATCGGTCGTTTGGTAGTGTTGCTACTACCCAATACGGTCCTTTATATCTGGCTTCCAGTTTCCGACTCTCTCCCGTAGCTACAATATCTCTTTCCACCAGAACCATATCCCCTATTTCATACTTAGTCGGTTTTGATCGTCGTTTATCGAATCCTCGTTTTTGAGTTTTTTGTTTCCTTTCCATTTCTTCGCTGGCTTTACGTTTAATTTCTTCTACGTCTTGTACCCTATTGTCATTTCCGTCGTGAAGGATCAACGCTATAATATTTTGGTGTAAGTCCCTCGGGCGGTATGATAGTACTAGGTCGCTTGTCGCTTGTTTCGTTGTCGCATTTCGCATATTGTTTAGAGCCCATTGAATTTTTGGTAATTGTTCGTCCCATCTTCTGCTTTCCTCTTCTAAAGAGCACCTCAAAGCTGTTAGTACTGTCCTGTTAAACCGTTCTACTTGTCCGTTTGCTCGCGGTGTGCCTACTGCAACTCTAACATGTTGGGTTGTGTTCGCTTCACAATACTCCTCAAACATTTTGGACGTAAATGCTGTCCCTCTGTCCGTAATTATCCTGCTCGGTGTGCCCAAAATTGCTGATACTTCTTCTAGGAATCTCAGTACTGGTGTGGTTTTGGTAGAACTCACTGCTTTCAATATTGCAAATTTAGAAAATCCGCAGATCATGACCAATAAATACTGGTTTCCCTTAGTCGATTTAACGAATGGTCCTAGATGGTCTAAATGAACCGTATGAAACGGCACTGGTACCTTCGGTATAGGATGCATGTAGCCTTCCGGCCGCCATGTTTTCTTCTTATTATATGCGCATTTTGGGCACGCTTCTATATACTACTGTATGTACTTCTTCATTTTCGGGAACCAAAACTTTTTGCGCAGTGCTTCAAGTACTCTTTCTGTTCCGAAATGGCCCATTTCATCATGAAACGATTTTGCCATCCTCCAACGTACCCTAACCGGTACTACCCATTTCGTTTCGTTCCCTGTTAGTACTCTTTCTGTTCCGAAATGGCCCATTTCATCATGAAACGATTTTGCCATCCTCCAACGTACCCTAACCGGTACTACCCATTTCGTTTCGTTCCCTGTTCTCCTCATTAACCGCTGGCCTTCCATGACGTAATTGTCGTGTATCTGTTTTTCCGCGTCGTTGGTTACTGGGCTTTCTAACGTTTGTATAATTGCTACTATTCTATCGTCCTGTCTTTGCATGGTCGCTAGGAAATCTTCGGTATCAACCTCGATCGTCATTATTTTGTCTGCAATTGTAATCTCTTCTCTTGCCGGTTCCACTGCACCCCGACTAAGAGCGTCAACGTGTATCATGCTGTTCCCTACTCTATGTGCAATAACAAAATCATATTCTTGGAGTTTCAGAAACCATCTAGCGATCCTCGCATTCATGTCGGTCTTAGTGTACGTATCTTTCACTGCAGTGCAATCTGTTTTCACGACAAATGGTCGACCTAGCAAATACTGCCGAAACCGTTCAACGCTAGCTACTACCGCTAAAACTTCTAGATCGTAGCTATGGTAACTGCTTTCTAGCTCCGTTGTTTTGCGACTGAAGTAACTGACTGGTCGCCAACCTGCCGCGCTTTTACTCATAAGTATGCCAGCTAATCCTTCCTTCGACGCATCCGTATGCAACTCAACCTCAGCATGCCTGTCGTACAGTGCTAGCACGGGTCTTTCGGTTAGCTTTCGTTTCAACTTCTGAAAGGCTTCTTCTTCGTGCTTTCCCCATTTAAATTCTGAGTCTTACTTCGTCAAATTGTGTAACGGTCTAGCGATAATACTAAACTTTTCCACGAAGCGCCTATAGTATCCTGCTAGTCCTAGGAATCTTTGCACTTCCCTTTTGTCTTGCGGTGTTGGGAAGTCTGTGATTCCTCGACATTTACCTTCTCCTGGCTTGACCCCATTCTTCGACAGCTCGACTCCTAAGAATTCCACTTGCGTTACTAAAAATTTACTTTTCTTCAGATTGATAGTGAATCCATGCTTTCTGACTTCTTCCAGTAACTTTTCAAACGTGTTCAAAGCCTCTATCTCAGTTTCCGCGCCAATTACAATATCATCTACGTACGCGACCACCTTGGGCTGCTTTAGTGCTTTTACCATTTTGTCTATGGCCCTTTGGAAAATTGCTCCACTATTGACTAGTCCGAACGGCATTCGCTTGAATTGGAAATGCCCGTCCGGTGTTGAAAATGCTGTTTTTTCCCTGCTTGCTTCTTTCACCGGAATTTGATAGTACCCTGAGTACAGATCTAGACTAATAAATACCTTTGATCCACATAATGTGTTTAGACACCTATCGATTTCTGGCGGTGGGTACCTATCTTTCACTGTCTTCTGGTTTAGCGCTCTGTAATCAACTGCCATGCGATGTTTGCCGTCTTTTTTCTTAACCAGTACTATTGGGCTATTAAACGGTGATACTGAGGGTTCTACTATGCCGTTATTTCGCAGTTCTGATACAATTTCGTGTGTTACCGTTTCCTGAGAACGATTTTGCCATCCTCCAACGTACCCTAACCGGTACTACCCATTTCGTTTCGTTCCCTGTTCTCCTCATTAACCGCTGGCCTTCCATGACGTAATTGTCGTGTATCTGTTTTTCCGCGTCGTTGTTTACTGGGCTTTCTAACGTTTGTATGATCGCTACTATTCTATCGTCCTGTCTTTGCATGGTCGCTAGGAAATCTTCGGTATCAACCTCGATCGTCATTATTTTGTCTGCAATTGTAATCTCTTCTCTTGCCGGTTCCACTGCACCCCGACTAAGAGCGTCAACGTGTATCATGCTGTTCCCTACTCTATGTGCAATAACAAAATCATATTCTTGGAGTTTCAGAAACCATCTAGCGATCCTCGCATTCATGTCGGTCTTAGTGTACGTATCTTTCACTGCAGTGCAATCTGTTTTCACGACAAATGGTCGACCTAGCAAATACTGCCGAAACCGTTCAACGCTAGCTACTACCGCTAAAACTTCTAGATCGTAGCTATGGTAACTGCTTTCTAGCTCCGTTGTTTTGCGACTGAAGTAACTGACTGGTCGCCAACCTGCCGCGCTTTTACTCATAAGTATGCCAGCTAATCCTTCCTTCGACGCATCCGTATGCAACTCAACCTCAGCATCCCTATCGTACAGTGCTAGCACGGGTCTTTCGGTTAGCTTTCGTTTCAACTTCTGAAAGGCTTCTTCTTCGTGCCTTCCCCATTTAAATTCTGAGTCTTGCTTCGTCAAATTGTGTAACGGTCTAGAGATAATACTAAACTTTTCCACGAAGCGCCTATAGTTTCCTGCTAGTCCTAGGAATCTTTTCCAGTAACTTTTCAAACGTGTTCAAAGCCTCTATCTCAGTTTCCGCGCCGATTACGATATCATCTACGTACGCGACCACCTTGGGCTGCTTTAGTGATTTCACCATTTTGTCTATGGCCCTTTGGAAAATTGCTCCACTATTGACTAGTCCGAACGGCATTCGCTTAAATTGGAAATGCCCGTCCGGTGTTGAAAATGCTGTTTTTTCCCTGCTTGCTTCTTTCACCGGAATTTGATAGTACCCCGAGTACAGGTCTAGGCTAATAAATATCTTTGATCCACATAATGTGTTTAGACACCTATCGATTTCTGGCGGTGGGTACCTATCTTTCACTGTCTTCTGGTTTAGCGCTCTGTAATCAACTGCCATGCGATGTTTGCCGTCTTTTTTCTTAACCAGAACTATTGGGCTATTAAACGGTGATATTGAGGGTTCTACTATGCCGTTATTTCGCAGTTCTGATACAATTTCGTGTGCTACCGTTTCTTGAGAGTAAGGCATTTTCCTGGGTTTAACGTACACTGGATCGCCTCCAAGCAGTTCTATTTCCATTTCTACTCCGTTCGCTGTCCCTAGTTCTTCCATCTTCTTTGCGAAGCAACCCCTGTACATGTTCACCATAGTCATTATTTTCTGTTTTGCCACCGCACTGCCTTCTATGTGCATTTCTTCTTCTTCTATATTCGCCCATTTCTTCTCGTTTTCCTCTGTATCGTTTTTCCGTGGTGCCTGCTCATTCATTTTCGTGTGTTCTTCGTTTTTCGTAACGCTTACTTTTCCGTTTATATATGTGACTACTACTCCCGGCTGTGTTATGACGTCTCTTCCGATGATTATATCGACTGTTTGCGCACTGTCCGGTACTTCCCACAGATCTGCCGTGACTTCTACTTTGTCTACTTGTCTTTGTCTCGCTTGGGAATCCTTCCGCTCGCCGGATTTCCCCACGTGTTTTGTCCCCCCGCCGGGGACAGTCCGTCGCGATGTGACCTACGGCGTCACAGGTGTAGCACTATCGGCATTCACGTTACACTGCGATCAGTAACAAATGATGACACAATATTCCGTAACGTTGCTTTGCTGGACTGACACATAGTGGAAAGATGATTGTTCGTGATAATTTCAAAAGCCACTCCAACAGGAAATATCGAATCTAACCTCCCGACTGGTGCGGCCTTCCGAATTTAACATAAAAGTTTCTAAAAACGACAAGTAATCTGCATTCGAACCGTTGATGCATGTTCATGGTAACTTCAAACGAGAAGCCAATATATAGGAGGTATCGAATCTATCCTTTATAGTGGTGCCTCGCTTGAATTTAACATGAGAGATTCTAAAAACGATAAGAAGTCTGGGTAACTAGCGAGAAAGCTTCTCAAGATGTTGCACGAGTTCTTCAAAGTTGAATCAGAAGATGATAAGTGATGACAATTTTGAATGACCCAGTAAATTTAGGAATGTTGCAAATAAATCCTAAACATACTGGATCACAAAAAATACTATCAATATTAGCTTTAAAAAGGCTTGCCGAAAGCAGAGTGTAGGAGATGATGTTTGTTAGACTTGCATTTGATTTTCTGCATATTGTACGATAGACAATCTTCTTCTGTCATGGCCTAACGACCTCTGCCTTCCATTTCTGGCTTACTAGACTTATTGTTACCGCATAAGTTGGATAGTCAGTCCTCACTATGGGGGAACGGATCAGATGAGACTTGAACCCCGGTCCTGCCGTGTGAAGACCGGCGCCGGAATCGCAACTACCACCGGGCCGCCCCGATAGACAATACGATTAGTCACTTGAAAATATGCGACGAAGAAAAATATTATTATACGAGCACCATACGATTAAACAAAATTTACGATTAATTTTATTCAACTGTTGATCTTACATTTTTAATCGCTTAGTCACATCGCTGAACTGACAAATATTGATCACACTCTTCAATGTTCATGAACAATTCAAGGAGAACACAAGTGTAAATATGCGTTAGTATTAGTGTCATAGGTTAAGAGATGAATTGTAATAAAGTAGTCGTTAAGTAGCAACCGAACCAAACGGACGTACCATCTAATCTTTCTTACACTGTAGGCAGGATTGAACTTTCATGTAAGGTTTTATCCTTTACAAGTCATTGGTTGAGTAAACGTTAAGGAAAAAATATGTGCGAATCTGTCCATAGATGAAGTAAATGCGCCAAAAGAGTTACAAGTAGTTCCATCTTGGGTACAAAGTACTGATATTATTATCGGAGAAGATTTTTTGGATGTAGATGGTTTGATCATGACCAAGAGTAAGGGAAAGATATTTTTCAGTTGGGATTCAACTGCGGAAAAAAAACGTTATCCGAGCGAAATTTATAAGAGAGAGGAAGAAGAACCTAACATATTCACAGTAATAGAGGGTAAATCAGTAGAAATAACGAGAGGAATGATAAACTCTGAAGGAAGAGAGACCGAAAATGAGAAATTATTAAATATGATAAAAAAATACAGAAAGTGTTTCGCGCTTAGTATGAGTGAAGTGGGTAATGCCATGAATGGCGTTTTGCGGATACAACTCACAGATAATTTGCCGGTATATGTGAAACCAAGGAAGGTTGAGTTTGCGCGCCAAAAGGTTTTGAGTGAGTTAGTAAGTGAGCTAATTGATTCGGGAGTTATAACGGAATCAGTGTCACCATATAACAGTCCGATTGTGTTAGTGCCGAAGAAAAATGGAAGATTTAGGATGGCAGTCGATTACCGAATGCTAAACGCAAAAATAGTTAAAGACAAATTCCCCATGCCAGATATTGAACAATGCTTGCACAAATTAGGAGGTGCCGAAATGTTCATTACGCTTGATCTATTTAGTGGATATTATCAAATCCCAGTACAAGAGGAAAGTCAGGATTTCACTGCGTTTTCTACTCCTGACGGACATTATAAATTTACGAGAATGCCATTCGGGTTAGTAAATAGATGTGCAGTATTTCAACGGGAAATGAACAAAGTGGTGACAGCGTGTAAAAAAAAGGAGCTACTTTAGTAGCATATCTGGACGATTTAATTATACCTGGCATAAATGAGTCAGATTTACTACAAAAGTTAGAGGTGATACTAACCATATTAAACGAGGAAGGGTTTACGATAAATGTAGGAAAAAGCCATTTCTTTAAAGTAAAAGTAGAGTTTCTCGGTTTTGAGGTAAGCAAAGAAGGAGTACGACCAGGTAATCATAAAACTAAAGCGGTGGAAGAGTTTTCTGTACCGAAAACAGTACATGCGATTCAACAGTTCATGGGCTTAGCAGGATTCTTTAGGAGATTTGTCAAGAATTTCAGCATAATTGCGGCCCCTATGTTGAAATTACTAAAGAAAGATGCGGAGTTCAAATGGGAAATCGAACAGCAAAGAGCGTTTGACCACATTAAGAGACAGTTAAGTCAAAGACCCGTGTTGCAGTTATACAACAAGAAAGCCCCGACAGAATTACACACTGATGCGTCGAGTGTAGGGATAGCAGGGATATTGTTACAAAAATCTTTGGATAAATGGCAACCTGTAAGCTATTTTAGCCGTAAGACGAACACTACAGAAGCGAATTATCACAGTTATGAATTAGAAATGTTGGCAGTGGTGGCCAGCGTGGAACGTTTCAGACATTTTTTGATTGGAAGAAACTTTGTAATTAGAACGGATTGCGCTGCAGTAAGGGATGCGTATAAGAAAAAAGAAATGAATTCACGTGTTGCTCGGTATTTCTTGAGACTATTAGAATACGATTTTCAAATAGAACATAGGAGTGGTGAACAAATGAAGCATGTGGATGCACTGAGTAGAGCACCAGTGGAGGATCCTTTAGAAGGCTTAGATGCAACGGTAGTGGACCGTTTAATGGTGTTGGACATAGGAAACGAAGATTTTCTTGTGAGCTTGCAAAAACAAGATGAAAGTTTAGTAAAAATAATAGACACCTTAAATCGTGAACCAACGTGTGATGAGGATCGTCAGGTGCAAGAAAATTACGAAACAGAGAATCGTCGGTTGTTCCGTATAATAGAAGGGCGTAAGTGTTGGGTTGTCCCGACACGGGTAAGGTGGAGGATATTGAACGCATATCATGATGAAAAGGGACATTTTGGAATTGAGAAGGTATTAGCAACACTAAAAGAAAAGTTTTGGTTTCCACGAATGCGAAGGTATGTCACGGAATATATTAAGGCTTGTCCGCAATGCGCGTACCACAAGGAAAAAGGGGGTAAACCGGAGGGATTTTTACATCCGATTCCCAAAACGCCAATACCATTCGGGACGATTCACTTAGATCATGTGGGACCATATCCAAAATCGGTTAGAGGGCATGAGCACATCTTGGTATCAATTTGTGGTTTTTCTAAGTTTGTATTCATGAAGGCAACGAGATCGACCAATACGCAACCAGTAATAGAAATGTTAGAAGAGATAGGAAGTTTGTTTGGATTACCATCAAGAATAATCACGGATAGAGGAACAGCATTCACCTCAAGAGTGTTTAAAACGTTTTGCGAAAATTATGGTATAGAGCACATTTTAGTGGCAGTCGGAACGCCAAGGACAAACGGACAGGTACAAAGAAGTAATCGAACAATTTTAACAGCCTTGCGAACGATGGCGGATGCAGAAGGTAGAAGATGGAATGAGAAAGTGAAAATTGTTCAAAATGCGATAAACACAATGCCAAATTCCACGACAAAGGTTGAACCCTATAAGTTGGTTTTAACGTACGAACCTAGAGACATGCTTAAAAACGTTATTATTTCTGCAATTGCAACCAATGAATCAGAAGCATCGATGCCGATAGAGGAACTAAATA
Organism: Anopheles maculatus; assembly: GCA_002091835.1. Taxonomy (NCBI): domain Eukaryota; kingdom Metazoa; phylum Arthropoda; class Insecta; order Diptera; family Culicidae; genus Anopheles; species Anopheles maculatus. The sequence continues at coordinate 74,724 of KZ062164.1, read as the reverse complement.
GGCGCACGATGGAGCAAATACGAAAAAATCAAAATACTCAGAAAAAGCATTTCGATAGAAAACGTAAAGCAGCGGAGACTTATAACGTGAATGATTTAGTACTTGTAGTTAAGGATCAATATACGCCGGGAGGAAGTCGAAAATTGGAACCGAAATTTAAAGGGCCGTTTATAGTGACTCTAATTTTAGAGAATGAGAGAGATAGAATTGCAAACGTACCAGGTACAAATATGCGCCCGTTTTCGACGGTTTATGCAGCAGATCGAATGAAAAAATGGGGAAACATAGCAGATATAGACGATTCGGAAGTTGAGGACAGCTTATAAAATGTGGTGTCCGATTGTAAATATGCGTTAGTATTAGTGTCATTGTGCATAGTGTCATAGTGTCAGAAGAATTGTTATAAAGTGTTCGTAAAGTAGCAACCGAACCAAACGGACGTACCATCTAATCTTTCTTACACAAGTTTACACAAGAGTTGTATACTTACATTACATTCTCTGTATGTTGTAGACGATTCATCGTGCGTTGATGGATAAGGCGATGGATTTCTGACACACTGAAATATTATATAAGAAATAAACAAAATATGGTTAGTATATGATAGTTTATAGTTAGTACTTAAATTTTTCTTTTAATAAGTTAACGAATGATATAATTATCGGCATTCACGTTACACTGCGATCAGTAACAAATGATGACACAATATTCCGTAACGTTGCTTTGCTGGACTGACACATAGTGGAAAGATGATTGTTCATGATAATTTCAAAAGCCACTCCATTCTGAAAAATATCGAATCTATCCTCAAAACTGGTGTGGCCTTCTGAATTTAACATAAAAGTTTCTAAAAACGACAACTAATCTGCATTCGAACCGATGATGCATGTTCATGGTAACTTCAAACGAGAAGCCATTTTACAGGAAGTATCGAATCTATGCTTTATAGTGGTGCACCGTTTGAATTTAACATGAGAGATTCTAAAAACGATAAGAAGTCTGGGTAACTAGCGAGAAAGCTTCTCAAGATGTTGCACGAGTTCTACAAAGTTGAATCAGAAGATGATAGTTGATGACAATATTGAATGATATAGTATATTTCGGAATGAAGCAAATAAATCCTAAACATACTGGTTCACAAAAAATACTATCAATATTAGTTTGAAAAAGGCTTGCCGAAAGCAGAGTGTAGGAGATGATGTTTGTTAGACCTGCAGTTGATTTTTTGCATATTGTACGATAGACAATACGAGAGATATCAGTCACCTGAAAATATGCGGTGTTATATGTTGATGTGTGTTCATGATAACTTCAAACGTGACACCCGTCTAAAGGAAATATCGAATCTATCCTTTATAGTGGTGTACCGCTTGAAATTAACATGAGAGATTCTAAAAACGATAAGCAGTCTGGGTAACTAGCGAGAAAGCTTCTCAAGATGTTGCACGAGTTCTTCAAAGTTGAATCAGAAGATGATAAGTGATGACAATTTTGAATGACACAGTAAATACAAGAATGAAGCAAATAAATCCTAAACATACTGGTTCACAAAAATATTATCAATATTAGTTTGAAAAGGCTTGCCGAAAGCAGAGTGTAGGAGATGATGTTTGTTAGACTTGCAGTTGATTTTCTGCATATTGTACGATAGACAATACGAGAGATATCAGTCACCTGAAAATATGCAGTGTTATATGTTGATGTGTGTTCATGGTAATTTCAAACGTTACAACCTTATACAGGAAATATCGAAGCTATCCTTTATAGTGGTGTATCGCTTGAATTTAACATGAGAGATTCTAGAAACGATGAGTAGTCTGGGTAATTTGCGTGAAAGCAGCTCCTGGTCGATCGCCGCCGCTGTCAAAAAAAGGTTTATTTTGCTCTCATCGTCACTCATGTGGCTCGCATTTATGGGAAAGCTCATTGCTGCTACGATCGAAGTGGTTTGTATGAAAAGAAATCTGCGAGCTGTTCATTGACGAATCGGTAAAACGTTCCACAAATTTTGTGATGATTTATGTAGTTGCAGTAGAATATGAACGCACGAACGACAAAAATTAAAAGCGAATATGATGAAATGATTGGATTTTTTGTTTTTAACATATTTTTGCCATATTTTAATAAAAGCGTTGAGAAATTTTATAAACTTCAGACATATTCAAACTCAAACTATGTTAATCATGAATATTCATTCATAATCATAAATTAAATATTACAGCATGATACGGACATGTAAATGTTCTAAACATGAAATGTAATGCTGTATAAAATTGGGATTTTTTATTTTCACGTGTGTTCCATCAACACACATTGCCACATCCGGAATGCCTTTTTTCGGCAGGAAATATTCCTTTGCTGCCCGTTTTTGTTCATCAGTCATCTATAGTGATATCCAGTCACTGAGCAAAGTTGCCACATCCGGAATGCCTTTTTTCGGCAGGAAATATTCCTTTGCTGCCCGTTTTTGTTCATCAGTCATCTATAGTGATATCCAGTCACTGAGCAAAGTTCATCAGGGCCAGGTGAATAGGACATCTTGAAATCGCAGATTGATCCTTGAAAATATGCTTGAAAATTCATTTGATTGTTGCTACAAAAAACATCTAATGTTGTTGACGCATGATGAACTTAATTAATTCGTCCTGTCGGTATTTCAGCAGCAAACGTAAAAAAGTACACAGATTTTATCGTGGAAGCAATAACTTACAGCCTGTTACATACGCTTAAGACATTGCCATCCATTACGTTATAATAAAACCAACTATTTACTTACTTACTTATCAGGCGCTACAACCGCTTCGCGGTCTTGGCCTGCTGCAACAATCCTCGATACCGCTCACGGTCTAGCGCCGTCGTCTGCCAATCCATTATCCCGGCCGTTCTGGCGGACGCATCTACGCCATCACTCCATCTCAGTTTGGGCCTACCACGCCTCCTCTGTCCATGTGGCCGGCCTAAAAGGACTTTACGGGCTGGGTCGTCCGGTGCCATTCTCATGACATGACCAGCCCACCGGAGCCTGGCGAGCCTAATTCGCTGCACGATGGTAAGATCACCGTACAGCTCATAGAGCTCGTCGTTGTAGCGGCTCCTCCATTGTCCTTCCACACATACGGGGCCAAAAATCCTTCTGAGCATCTTCCTCTCGAACGCGGCTAAGAGGGTTTCGTCAGTTTTGGACAGAGTCCATGTCTCAGAGGCGTATGTGAGTACTGGGAATATAAAGGTTTTGTACAGTCCCAGCTTCGTCCGTCGCGACAGGTATTTTGAGTGGAGAAGTTTCCTCAGGCTGTAGTATGACCGGTTGGCAGCCAGCACCCTTGCGCGCAACTCAACGTCTATGTTGTTGTCGGTGCTGACTTTTGACCCCAGATAGGTGAAGTTTTGGACGACTTCGAAGGTGCGATCACCTATCTGTACATCACCCCTGCGTAAATCAGTGTTTGTTAGCAGGGCCGCTGGTGGTGCCACCATCATTTTGGTTTTTGCCTCGTTGATCTCCAACCCGAGGTTCAGTGCCGCATGCTCGATCCTTTGGTAAGCTTCTGCTACATAGGAGAGCCTCAAACCAATGATGTCTATGTAATCAGCGGATGTCAAGATCTGGAGTGACTTATAGCAGATGGTCCCCGAAGTTTCCACCTCCGAGTCTCGGATGGCCCTCTCTAGCGCCAGATTGAATAGGAGGCAAGCAAGCCCGTCTCCCTGGCGCAGACCCTTGGTGGTAGCAAAGGGCCCTGAGAGTTTTCCATCCACCTTCACCTGGCATGTGATGTTGGTCATCGTCATACGTACAAGCCTGGTAAGCTTGGCCGGGATTCCAAATGAGCTCATTGCGTCGTATAGTTTTACCCTGGCTATGCTATCGTATGCGGCTTTAAAATCAATGAAGAGATGGTAGGAGTGTAGCTGCTGCTCCGCCATCTTCTCCAAGATTTGCCGCATGGTGAATATCTGGTCAGTGGTTGATTTTCCGTTTCGGAATCCTTTTTGATAGTTTCCTACTATCTCTTCAACGAATGGGACAAGTCTGTAGAGAATCTTGTAGGCGATAATCTTGTAGGCGGTATTCAACACCGTAATACCCCTGTAGTTGCTGCACTCTAGCCTATCTCCCTTCTTGTATATGGGGTAGATGATGCCGAGATTCCAATCACAAGGCATCGATTCGCTATCCCATACCTCAGTAATGATTTGATGAATTTCCTGTTCGAGTGCTGCACCTCCGTTTTTGATCAGCTCGGCTTCTATTCCGTCGGTACCTGGTGCCTTGTTGTTCTTGAGCCGACGGATGGCCTTTCGTGTGTCTTCAATGCTAGGTGGCAGTAGCATGATATCATCTGCTAGTGGAGCCTCTAGCTGTTCGTTAAACTGATCATTTAATAATTCATCAAAGTACTGAGCCCATCGCGAGAGGACCTCTGGCTGGTAACTGACCAGATTTCCATCCTTATTCCGACAGCAGGTCGCCTTAGGTCTGAAGTTGTTTCGGTGGCCTGCTATCTCTTGGTAAAACTTTTTTCCTGGTCCGTAACGCACTCTTATTTCTTGAAGTTCCCGCACTCGTTGGTCTTCCCATATTTGTTTTTTGGTGCGGTGAACTCTTTTTTTCTCTCATCTGAGCCGTGAATATTTCTCTGCGCATGCCCGCGTTCTATGCCGCTGTTGCATTGCTCGGTATGCACAGTTCTTACGTTCGGTCACATGTCTACATTCATCGTCGAACTAGCCAGATCTGGTGTTGTCCCGACGTGGTGGGAGTGTGGTTTTGGCACAGTTGATTATCTTCGTTTTTAGAGCGTTCCACCGTTCGCTCGTAGTTATGTTTGTTGGTAGTAGAGCCTCACCTAAAGCGGCTTTGCAAGCCTGTTGGACATGACTGTCCTTTAGGGAGTCCGTGTTGAGGCGAGCCTACGTGTTAGCTTCACCCCCATTAGCGCGGGGGCGGGCGATTCTGAAACGCGTCACTAGGCCAACCAGGTAGTGATCGGAATCGATGTTGGCTCCTCTATAACTTCTGACGTTTAACAGGCTCGACTGTCTTCTGCGACTAATCAACACGCAGTCTATTTGGTTGGAAGTGGCTCCATCCAGGGACACCTGCAGAGTGTAGGAGATGATGTTTGTTAGACTTGCAGTTGATTTTCTGCATATTGTACGATAGACAATACGAGAGATATCAGTCACCTGAAAATATGCGGTGTTATATGTTGATGCGTGTTCATGATAATTTCAAACGTGACACCCGTCTAAAGGAAATATCGAATCTATCCTTTGTAGTGGTGTACCGTTTGAAATTAACATGAGAGATTCTAGAAACGATTAGTGAGAATGAGAGATATAGAATTGCAAACGTACCAGGTACAAATACGCGCCCGTTTTCGACGGTTTATGCAGCAGATCGAATGAAAAAATGGGGAAACATAGCAGATATAGAAGATTCGGAAGTTGAGGACAACTTATAAAATGTGGTGTCCGATTGTAAATATGCGTTAGTGTTAGTGTCATTTGTATACGCCAAAATGTATGCATTCAGCGGCACAATGAATTATAGTATAAGTATTGAATTATAGTATTATAGTAGAATAGAGCGAATAGAGAGAATGAGAATAGAATAAACAGTAGCAACTGAACCTCCGGCGTGACAACACCTACACATTGAGAAAGCGCAAACATAATTGGTCCTTCGAACCGGATTCTTCGCGAAAGGTGTGATAAATTCACAATATCAGGTCGTGTGCATCGATCTCGTGAAGAAGCAACAAGAAAGACGCTATTAAGGCGCGCCGTGGAGTTAGTGAGTGATACGGTTGCTAAGGCTAGAAGCGTAAATCGAACAATTGTGGTCGCCATCGCAAAGGTGAATAACCGAAAAGGACGCTTCTACGAGAGCATTAACCGAGGTTTGTTAGACGTGAGTGTGGACAGTTTTGTGCTGGGTAAAAAGTGTGCGAAGATGCCGACCGACAAGCAGATCGCTAAACAACAGCGGAAGATACGTGATTTGATGGCTCAAATGGACGATTTGGTGGATTTTGTGGCACAGTTCGATGGTACAAGACACACGTTGCAGATAGCCAGCCGTCTGGAGGATTTAGAGGAAATGAAGATGACGTTCCGAGTGACCCGCGAAGCTATGCTACAACAGAGTGAGGACATTGAAGTGTTCGATACGCTAACAATGGAACGTCGTGAATTCGAGCAAAAATATCACGAAGTGAAAGGCTTTCTCGTGGCGTCTCGGGCAGAGGAGACACATCGACCAGAGGCGAACAGCACATTGGTGTCGTCGTTTTGTGCGTTACAGCCAAGGGTTCGACTACCGAAGATCGAACTGCCAGTTTTCGATGGGAATGCAACAAATTGGCTGACCTTCAAGGACAGGTTTGAGTCGCTGGTGCACAGTGCTCCTGAAATTCCAAATGTGCTGAAGCTGCAGTATCTTTTGTCTGCGTTAAAGGGTGATTGGTCTTCTCAATACGATCACACACAGTTAACGGCAGATAACTATGAGCCAACGCCCAAGGAGACATTTTTAGCAACGCTAGAGTGATAAATCGGTTGTTTCGTTCTAATTTCTATACCGTTCTCACTTGCACTCATACATTTGGTAGAAGAGCATGCT
>KZ062164.1:46629-65031 GCA_002091835.1 Anopheles maculatus | reverse complement strand
CCAATCTATACTAAGATGAATCGTCGTACTGTAGCACGCAAAGCTTATATCGCTATTTTTGTTTGTTTTAGCACGCGAGCAATCCATATCGAGCTAGTATCCGACTTATCAACTGAGGCATTTATCGGCGCGCTTCGTAGATTCATCGCGAGACGAGGAGAGGTAGCAGAAATTCATTCAGACAATGGGACAAATTTCAAAGGCGCCGCAAATCAATTACGTGAGGTTTACGCGTTATTATCTAATGAGGAGTACAGAAGGATTATACATCACTGGGGTTTAGAGAACCGTATTTCATGGAAATTTATTCCCCCCCGCGCACCCAACTTTGGAGGACTATGGGAGGCAGCTGTTAAGTCTACAAAGTTTCATTTGATTAGAATCGTAGGAGAGTCGAAATTAACGTTTGAGGAAACATATACACTATTAACAGAAGTCGAAGCAATATTGAACAGCCGACCTATTAGTGCATTATCAAATGACCCAGAAACGCTCGATGCTTTAACACCAGGGCACTTTCTTGTTGGCAATCAGCCTAGAATATTGGATGATGTAGACAGAACCACAATCCTTCAGAATAGGTTAAAGCGTGGGCAAATCGTTACTAAAATAAGTCAACAGTTTTGGAAAAGATGGTATCGGGAATATCTCCAAACACTTTTGCTAAAGAGAGGACACAAAGAGAACCAAACCGAGTTGAAGAAAGGTATGCTTGTACTATTGTTTGAAGAGAATTGCCCTCCCACTCGTTGGCCACTAGCTAGGATTGTTGAGGTACATAAGGGTAACGAGGAGGAAGTACGAGTAGTAACAGTGAAAACCCAAAGGGGAATGTTTAAACGACCAGCGTGCAAAATTTGTTTGTTACCCGAATAGTACAGGAATTAGAAAAAAAACCGTATGGGTTTTTGGTGGCCGGCATGTATACGCCAAAATGTATGCATTCAGCGGCACAATGAATTATAGTATAAGTATTGAATTATAGTATTATAGTAGAATAGAGCGAATAGAGAGAATGAGAATAGAATAAACAGTAGCAACTGAACCTCCGGCGTGACAACACCTCATCATTGGTGAAGAGAAGAATTGTAATAAAGTAGTCGTAAAGTAGCAACCGAACCAAACGGACGTACCATCTAATCTTTCTTACACAAGTTTACACAAATCACCACAGCAGACATATTCCCAGATCGACCATGTTCTCATCGATGGAAGGCACTCCTCGGATATTATCGACGTACGGACCTACAGTGGAGCAAACGTCAACTCTGACCATTTCCTGGTTATGGTTAAGCTACGCCAGAAACTCTGCGTAGCCAATACGCTGCGCTACCAGCCCACCCCAAGGCTCAACACGGATCGGCTGAGGCAAGCTGATGTGGCGAGGGACTACGCGTTCGCGCTTGGGGAAGCGTTGCCGGAGGACACCACTACCGAGGCGATGTCCCTCAGTGACCACTGGCGTACGGTGGAACAAGCCATCAGCACCACAGCCGAACAAACCATTGGCCGCGTAGCACGTAACCAGAGGAAGGAATGGTTTGATGACGAGTGCAGACGAGCACTATCCGAGAAGAATGCAGCGCGATCCCGAATGCTCCAGCGCGAGACCCGGCAGAACGTGGAGAACTACACACGACTGAGAAGGCAGCAGACGCGACTCTTCCAGGACAAGAAGCGCAGCTTCGAGGAGTCGGACGAGCAGCTGATGCAGCAGCTATCTCAGTCGGGGGAAACTCGTAAGTTCTACTGGATGCTGAATGCGGCACGAAGCGGTTTTACTCCCATGATCGCCATGTGCCGCAACGCGGAGGGAGATATCCTGTCGGACGAGCGAGAGGTGATCGATAGGTGGAAGTGCTACTTCAACAGACACCTGAACGGAGCGGATACAGGAGAGAACGGACCAGGCGCAGAAAGCAGAGGAGAGCAACACTACAACAGCCAGTGAATGTTCCCAGCTCAGCAGGGCAATAAACCCGTGTAGAGCTCTCGGACCGGAATAGGACACTCCGACCAAGGGTGAGAGAAAAAAGCAAGGACACGTGTTCTTCGAGGAGAACGGAACTATCTTTATTTTTTTTTGCTTCGGCGAGGACGTCCCTCGCCGCCGTGTTTCCTTAGCGATACTTAAAAATAGCTTATCCTAATTTCCCTGATTTTCCCTACTTCCCTTATTTCCCTATTCAACGACTTTTCTTATCCCCACCTACTTATGTTCCCTACTATCTGATACTAATACTACTTAATCTACTTAATCCTACTTATTTTATTAGTGGGCGGGGCCTAATTCTAATCCTAGTTCATTTTAGTACATTACTTGTGTTCATCCTACAATTCATTTCTAAAAATAGCTCTTAATTTTAAGTTCATTTTAATTCATTTCATACGAGCAATTTATTTCCTAAGTCCTGTCAGCGACAGCCAGCATGATAATGACGAAGTGCCCCCGCCATCCTTGGATGAAGTCATCAGTGCTATCAGACAGCTGAAATGCAACAAATCAGCTGGCAGTGATGGGCTGGTGGCTGAACTATTCAAGATGGGCCCGGAGAGGCTTGCCGCGATTATGCATCGGCTGATTGTTAGGATATGGGACCAGGAAGAACTACCGGACGACTGGAAACTGGGTGTTATTCACCCAGTGTACAAAAAGGGCGACAGACTGGACTGTGCTAACTTCCGAGCCATCACAGTCTTGAATGCTGCCTACAAGATCCTGTCCCGAATACTCTTCTGCAGACTTGCGCCCCTTGCTACAGATTTCGTCGGGAGCTACCAAGCTGGATTTGTTGGAGGGAAATCCACTACCGACCAAATCTTCACTCTACGGCAGATCCTCCAGAAGTGCCGGGAGCACCAGATCCCCACGCACCACCTGTTCATCGACTTTAAGGCAGCCTACGACACCATAGATCGTATTGAGCTATGGAACATCATGCGGCAGTACGGTTTCCCTGCGAAACTGGTACGGCTGTTGAGGGCTACAATGGACGGTGTGCAGTGCAAGGTGAGAGTGTCGAACATGCTGTCGGAATCGTTCGAATCTCATATGGGACTGAGGCAAGGGGACGGACTCTCCTGTTTGCTGTTCAACATTGCTCTGGAAGGTGTCATGCGAAGCGCGGGCTTCGATATCCGGGGCACGATTTTCACCCGGTCTCTCCAATTCCTTGGCTTCGCGGATGACATCGACATCATCGGGCGAACATCTGCGGCGGTGTTCGAAGCGTACACCCGACTGAAACGCGAGGCCGATAGGATTGGATTGAGGATCAATGCGACGAAGACAAAATACCTGCTTGCCGGAGGCTCTGACCGTGATAGAGCACGACTCGGAAGCAGAGTGTTAGTTGACGGCGACGATCTCGAGGTAGTACAGGAGTTTTGCTACCTAACGTAAGCAGCGAAATCCGAAGGCGCATTGTTCAGGGGAATCGTGCCTACTACGGACTCCACAAACTCCTGAGATCCAGAAGACTCCAACAACGCACGAAATGCGCCATATATCGCACACTGATACGGCCGGTAGTCCTCTACGGGCACGAGTCCTGGACTATGCTGGCGGAGGACGCCAATGCACTCGCCATTTTCGAACGGCGGGTGCTACGGACTATCTTTGGCGGTGTGTGCGAGCAGGGCGTGTGGAGAAGGAGAATGAACCACGAGCTAGCTGAGCTGTTCGACGATGCAGACATCCTGACGGTCGTCAAAGCCGGAAGGATACGCTGGTTGGGGCACGTGATGAGGATGTCGGACTCATGCCCTGCCAGAAAAGTGCTCGTCAGCGACCCGTTCGGCACGAGGCGTAGAGGAGCCCAGCGAGCTCGTTGGCTGGATCAAGTGGAGTCTAACCTGAGGGATATCGGATGCAGCCGGGGGTGGAGGAGTGCAGCCATGGACCGAGTTTCCTGGAAACTGATTGCACGCAAGGCCATGTCTACAAGACGTGCTCCGTAGGAGCAGGCCAAGAAAGAAGAAGAAGAAGTTTAATTCTTTGTGTTATTAATTGTATGGGCAGGAGACTATTCATGAAAACTTTATGAAAAATAACAAGATATGAAAAATATCAATACAATTTCACATCATGCTAGATTTCACATAAGTAATCATTGAGGATTTGCAAACAGGAAAAAAAACAATTAAACTATAGAAACGTATTAGAAACGATGCGTAGTTGAAATAATTGAAATAATTATCATCATTCACGTTGCACTTCGATCAGTAACAAATTCCGTAACGTTGCATTGTTGGACTGACAAGTAGTGGATGGATGATTGTTCATGATAATTTCAAACGGGAGACCACATTACTGGAAAAATCAAATCTATCCAGGTAACGTGGTACCTCGCTTGAATTTAACATGAGAGATTCTAGAAACGATAAGTAGTCTGGGTAACTAGCGTGTAAGCTTCTCAAGATGTTGCCCGAGTTCTTCAAAGTTGAATCAGAAGATAATAAGTGATGACAATTTTGAATGACCCAGTAAATGTAGGAATGTTGCAAATAAATCCTAAACATACTGGTTCACAAAAATATTATCAATATTAGTTTGAAAAAGGCTTGCCGAAAGCAGAGTGTAGTAGATGATGTTTGATAGACTTGCAGTTGATTTTCTGCATATTGTACGATAGACAATACGAGAGATATCAGTCACTTGAAAATATGCGGTGTTATATGTTGATGTGTGTTCATGGTAATTTCAAACGTGACACCCTTCTGAAGGAAATATCGAATCTATCCTTCATAGTGGTGCCTCGCTTGAATTTAACATGAGAGATTCTAAAAACGATAAGAAGTCTGGGTAACTAGCGAGAAAGCTTCTCAAGATGTTGCACGAGTTCTTCAAAGTTGAAAAAGAAGATGATAGTTGATGACAATATTGAATGATATAGTATATTTCGGAATGAAGCAAATAAATCCTAAACATACTGGTTCACAAAAAATACTATCAATATTAGTTTGAAAAAGGCTTGCCGAAAGCAGAGTGTAGGAGATGATGTGTGTTAGACTTGCAGTTGATTTTTTGCATATTGTACGATAGACAATACGAGAGATATCAGTCACCTGAAAATATGAAGTGTTATATGTTGATGCGTGTTCATGATAATTTCAAACGTTACAACCTTGTACAGGAAATATCGAAGCTATCCTTTACAGTGGTGTATCGTTTGAATTTAACATGAGAGATTCTAGAAACGATGAGTAGTCTGGGTAATTTGCGTGAAAGCAGCTCCTGGTCGATCGCCGCCGCTGTCAAAAAAAGGTTTATTTTGCTCTCATCGTCACTCATGTGGCTCGCATTTATGGGAAAGCTCATTGCTGCTACGATCGAAGTGGTTTGTATGAAAAGAAATCTGCGAGCTGTTCAGTGACGAATCGGTAAAACGTTCCACAAATTTTGTGATGATTTATGTAGTTGCAGTAGAATATGAACGCACGAACGACAAAAATTAAAAGCGAATATGATGAAATGATTGGATTTTTTGTTTTTAACATATTTTTGCCATATTTTAATAAAAGCGTTGAGAAATTTTATAAACTTCAGACATATTCAAACTCAAACTATGTTAATCATGAATATTCATTCATAATCATAAATTAAATATTACAGCATGATACGGACATGTAAATGTTCTAAACATGAAATGTAATGCTGTATAAAATTGGGATTTTTTATTTTCACGTGTGTTCCATCAACACACATTGCCACATCCGGAATGCCTTTTTTCGGCAGGAAATATTCCTTTGCTGCCCGTTTTTGTTCATCAGTCATCTATAGTGATATCCAGTCACTGAGCAAAGTTTCGAGCAAAGGTAGAACCTGATAACAAAACAAAGCAACCATTGGCTAATGAACGGCACTGCCATAAACGCCAAATGTCATTCACCATAATCGACCAGGAGCTATCGACGTCGGGAATCCTACGGGATGTTTGCAGTTGATTTTCAGTTGATACGAGAGATATCTTACTTACCTACTTATCAGGCGCTACAACCGCTTCGTGGTCTTGGCCTGCTGCAACAATCCTCGATACCGCTCGCGGTCTAGCGCCGTCGTCTGCAATCCGTTATCCCGGCCGTTCTGACGGACACATCAACGCCATCACTCCATCTCAGTTTGGGTCTACCACGCCTCCTCTGTCCATGTGGACGGCCTAAAAGGACTTTACGGGCTGGGTCGTCCGGTGCCATTATTATGACATGACCAGCCCCCTGGAGCCTGGCGAGCCTAATTCGCTGCACGATGGTGAGATCACCGTACAGCTCATAGAGCTCGTCATTGTAGCGGCTCCTCCATTGTCCTTCCACACATACGGGGCCAAAAATCCTTCTGAGCATCTTCCTCTCGAACGCGGCTAAGAGGGTTTCGTCAGTTTTGGACAGAGTCCATGTCTCAGAGGCGTATGTGAGTACTGGGACTATAAAGGTTTTGTACAGTCCCAGCTTCGTCCGTCGCGACAGGTATTTTGAGTGGAGAAGTTTCCTCAGGCTATAGTACGACCGGTTGGCAGCCAGCACCCTTGCGCGCAACTCCACGTCTATGATGTTGTCGGTGCTGACTTTTGACCCCAGATAGGTGAAGTTTTGGACGACTTCGAAGGTGCGATCACCTATCTGTACATCACCCCTGCGTAAATCAGTGTTTGTTAGCAGGGCCGCTGGTGGTGCCACCATTATTTTGGTTTTTGCCTCGTTGATCTCCAACCCGAGGATCCGTGCCGCCTGCTCGATCCTTTGGTGGTAAGCTTCTGCTACATAGGAAAGCCTCAAACCAATGATGTCTATGTCATCAGCGTATGCCAAGATCTGGAGTGACTTATAGAAGATGGTCCCCGAAGTTTCCACCCCCGAGTCTCCGATGGCCCTCTCTAGCGCCAGATTGAATAGGAGGCAAGCAAGCCCGTCTCCCTGGCGCAGACCCTTGGTGGTAGCAAAGGGCCCTGAGAGTTTTCCATCCACCTTCACCTGGCATGTGATGTTGGTCATTGTCATACGTACAAGCCTGGTAAGCTTGGCCGGGATTCCAAATGAGCTCATTGCGTCGTATAGTTTTACCCTGGCTATACTATCGTATGCGGCTTTAGAATCAATGAAGAGATGGTAGGAGTGTAGCTGCTGCTCCGCCATCTTCTCCAAGATATGCCGCATGGTGAATATCTGGTGAGTGGTTGATTTTCCGTTTCGGAATCTTCTTTGATAGTTTCGAACTATCTTTGGAACGAATGGGACAAGTCTATCTTGAATAACCAGCGAGAGAATCTTGTAGGCGGTATTCAACACCGTAATACTCCTGTAGTTGCTGCACTCTAGCCTATCTTCCTTCTTGTATATGGGATAGATGATGCCGAGATTCCAATCACAAGGCATCGATTCGCTATCCCATACCTCAGTTGATTTGATGAATTTCCTGTTCGCGTGTTGCACCTCCGTTTTTGATCAGCTCGGCTTCTATTCCGTCGGTACCTGGTGCCTTGTTGTTCTTGAGCCGAAGGATGGCCTTTCGTGTGTCTTCAATGCTAGGTGGCAGTAGCATGATATCATCTGCTAGTGGAGCCTCTAGCTGTTCGTTAAACTGATCATTTAATAATTCATCAAAGTACTGAGCCCATCGCGAGAGGACCTCTGGCTGGTAACTGACCAGATTTCCATCCTTATTCCGACAGCAGGTCGCCTTAGGTCTGAAGTTGTTTCGGTGGCCTGCTATCTCTTGGTAAAACTTTTTTCCTGGTCCGTAACGCACTCTTATTTCTTGAAGTTCCCGCACTCGTTGGTCTTCCCATATTTGTTTTTTGGTGCGGTGAACTCTTTTTTCCTCTCGTCTGAGCCGTGAATATTTCTCTGCGCATGCCCGCGTTCTATGCCGCTGTTGCATTGCTCGGTATGCACAGTTCTACATTCATCGTCGAACTAGCCAGATCTGGTGTTGTCCCGACGTGGTGGGAGTGTGGTTTTGGCACAGTTGATTATCTTCGTTTTTAGAGCGTTCCACCGTTCGCTCGTAGTTATGTTTGTTGGTAGTAGAGCCTCACCTAAAGCGGCTTTGCAAGCCTGTTGGACATGACTGTCCTTTAGGGAGTCCGTGTTGAGGCGAGCCTACGTGTTAGCTTCACCCCCATTAGCGTGGGGGCGGGCGATTCTGAAATGCGTCACTAGGCCAACCAGGTAGTGATCGGAATCGATGTTGGCTCCTCTATAAGTTCTGACGTTTAACAGGCTCGACTGTCTTCTGCGACTAATCAACACGTAGTCTATCTGGTTGGAAGTGGCTCCATCCGGGGAAACCTACGTAGCTTTGTGGATGTCCCGACGCTGAAACTTGGTACTTCCAACGACCAGATTGAGGCTGCAAGCTACCTATCTACTACCATTATCGTTACTGTGCTCATGTAGACTGTGACTTCCAACGTATTGGCGGTACATTGGCTCCCTACCGACCTTTGCATTGAAGTCTCCCAGGATGGTCAATTGTTTTTGTGAGAAGGCCATAGAACAGGTCCTTAACCTCCTCGTCCTTGTCTTCGGTAGGGGCGTGAACGTTATTAAGGCTGATGTTGAAGAATCTGCCTTGCATGCGCCGGGTGCATAGCCTATCGTTGATAGCCTTGAAGCCGATTATCTCGGATTTCATCCGGGGACCTACGGCGAAACCCGTTCCGAACATGTGGTGGCGGTCGTGGCAGCTATAATAAATGTCGTAGCGGTTGCTGCCACGCCTGTTATGCACACCATTCCCTAGCCAGCGAATCTCTTGCAGTGCTACGAGGTCCATGCTCAGTGTGGCTAGGGCGTCATCGAATTGCCTCCGACTCCAGCTCTGTAGAGAGTGCGTACATTTCATGAGCCCATATAAATCGTGGTCCGGGGGCGGAGCGGGGGTCTAAGATCGTTAGTTTCGGGTCTCAAAAAATCGTTGCTGCTTTCCGTACCCGGTCTGCCCACCCCCCTCCTGTTCAGCCGTGCTCCACCATCCGCCCAGGGGTTGGGACTGGCCCGTTTACCCAAGCTTGGATATACGGTGGAGCAGGTTACCACTCTGCACGACGGGGACGTGACGGAATAGGAGTTGAGTAGGAGAGCCTATGTAACCCTTTACAGGGTCTCGGATCCTACCCCATTAACAGAGCAAATCAGTAACAAATGATGACACAATATTCCGTAACGTTGCTTTGCTGGACTGACATATAGTGGAAAGATGATTGTTCATGATAATTTCAAAAGCCACACCAGCTTGGAAAATATCGAATCTATCCTCAAAACTGGTGCGGTCTTCTGAATTTAACATAAAAGTTTCTAAAAACGACAAGTAATCTGCATTCGAACCGTTGATGCATGTTCATGGTAACTTCAAACGAGAAGCCAATATATCGGAGGTATCGAATCTATCCTTTATAGTGGTGCACCGTTTGAATTTAACATGAGAGATTCTAAAAACAGTAATCTGCATTCGAACCGTTGATGCATGTTCATGGTAACTTCAAACGAGAAGCCAATATATCGGAGGTATCGAATCTATCCTTTATAGTGGTGCACCGTTTGAATTTAACATGAGAGATTCTAAAAACGATAAGCAGTCTGGGTAACTTGCGTGAAAGCTTCTCAAAATGTTTCACGAGTTCTTCAAAGTTGAATCAGAAGATGATAGTTGATGACAATTTTGAATGACACAGTAAATACAAGAATGAAGCAAATAAATCCTAAACGTACTGGTTCACAAAAAATTATCAATATTAGTTTGAAAAAGGCTTGCCGAAAGCAGAGTGTAGGAGATGATGTTTGTTAGTTTTGCAGTTGATTTTCTGCATATTGTTCGATAGGCAATCTTCTTCTGTCATGGCCTAACGACCTCTGCCTTCCATTTCTGGCTTACTAGACTTATTGTTACCTCTTCTTCTTCTTTTGTGGCCTGCTCCTAGGGAGCACGTCTAATAGACATGGCCTGGTGTCCAATCCGTTTCCAGGAAACTCGGTCCATGGCTGCACTCCTCCATCCCCGGCTGCATCCGATATCCCTCAGGTTAGACTCCACTTGATCCAGCCAACGAGCTCGCTGGGCTCCTCTACGCCTCGTGCCGAACGGGTCGCTGACGAGCACCATCCTGGCAGGGCATGAGTCCGGCATCCTCATCACGTCCCCCAACCAGCGTATCCTTCCGGCTTTGACAACCGTCAGGATGTCTGCATCGTCAAACAGCTCAGCTAGCTCGTGGTTCATTCTCCTTCTCCACACGCCCTGCTCGCACACACCGCCATATATAGTCCGCAGCACCCGCCGTACGAAAATGGCGAGTGCATTGGCGTCCTCCGCCAGCATAGTCCAGGACTCGTGCCCGTAGAGGACTACCGGCCGTATCAGTATACGATATATGGCGCATTTCATGCGTTGTTGGAGTCTTCTGGATCTCAGGAGTTTGTGGAGTGCGTAGTAGGCACGATTCCCCTGAACAACGCGCCTTCGGATTTCGCAGCTTACGTTGTTATCCGAAGTTACGATTGTGCCAAGGTAGCAAAACTCCTCTACTACCTCGAGATCGTCGCCGTCAACTAACACTCTGCTTCCGAGTCGTGCTCTATCACGGTCAGAGCCTCCGGCAAGCAGGTACTTTGTCTTCGTCGCATTGATCCTCAATCCAATCCTATCGGCCTCGCGTTTCAGTCGGGTGTACGCTTCGCACACCGCCGCAGATGTTCGCCCGATGATGTCGATGTCATCCGCGAACCCAAGGAATTGGAGAGATCGGGCGAAAATCGTGCCCCTGATGTCGAAGCCCGTGCTTCGCATGACACCTTCCAGAGCGATGTTGAACAGCAAACAGGAGAGTCCGTCCCCTTGCCTCAGTCCCCTGTGAGATTCGAACGAATCCGACAGCATGTTCGACACTCTCACCTTGCACTGCACACACCGTCCATTGTAGCCCTCAACAGCCGTACCAGTTTCGCAGGGAAACCGTACTGCCGCATGATGTTCCATAGCTCGGTACGATCTATGGTGTCGTAGGCTGCCTTAAAGTCGATGAACAGGTGGTGCGTGGGGATCTGGTGCTCCCGGCACTTCTGGAGGATCTGCCGTAGAGTGAAGATTTGGTCGGTAGTGGATTTCCCTCCAACAAATCCAGCTTGGTAGCTCCCAACGAAATCTGTAGCAAGGGGCGCAAGTCTGCAGAAGAGTATTCGGGACAGGATCTTGTAGGCAGCATTCAGGACTGTGATGGCTCGGAAGTTAGCACAGTCCAGTCTGTCGCCCTTTTTGTACACTGGGTGAATAACACCCAGTTTCCAGTCGTCCGGTAGTTCTTCCTGGTCCCATATCCTAACAATCAGCCGATGCATAATCGCGGCAAGCCTCTCCGGGCCCATCTTGAATAGTTCAGCCACCAGCCCATCACTGCCAGCTGATTTGTTGCATTTCAGCTGTCTGATAGCACTGATGACTTCATCCAAGGATGGCGGGGGCACTTCGTCATTATCATGCTGGCTGTTGTAGTGTTGCTCTCCTCTGCTTTCTGCGCCTGGTCCGTTCTCTCCTGTATCCGCTCCGTTCAGGTGTCTGTTGAAGTAGCACTTCCACCTATCGATCACCTCTCGCTCGTCCGACAGGATATCTCCCTCCGCGTTGCGGCACATGGCGATCATGAGAGTAAAACCGCTTCGTGCCGCATTCAGCATCCAGTAGAACTTACGAGTTTCCCCCGACTGAGATAGCTGCTGCATCAGCTGCTCGTCCGACTCCTCGAAGCTGCGCTTCTTGTCCTGGAAGAGTCGCGTCTGCTGCCTTCTCAGTCGTGTGTAGTTCTCCACGTTCTGTCGGGTTTCGCGCTGGAGCATTCGGGATCGCGCTGCATTCTTCTCGGATAGTGCTCGTCTGCACTCGTCATCAAACCATTCCTTCCTCTGGTTACGTGCTACGCGGCCAATGGTTTGTTCGGCTGTGGTGCTGATGGCTTGTTCCACCGTACGCCAGTGGTCACTGAGGGACATCGCCTCGGTAGTGGTGTCCTCCGGCAACGCTTCCCCAAGCGCGAACGCGTAGTCCCTCGCCACATCAGCTTGCCTCAGCCGATCCGTGTTGAGCCTTGGGGCGGGCTGATAGCGCAGTGTATTGGCTACGCAGAGTTTCTGGCGTAGCTTAACCATAACCAGGAAATGGTCTGAGTCGACGTTTGCTCCTCTGTAAGTCCGTACGTCGATAATATCCGAGAAGTGCCTTCCATCGATGAGAACGTGGTCGATCTGGGAATATGTCTGCTGTGGTGATCTCCAGGTATAGCTGAACCGAGGTGCATGCTGGAAAAAGGTGCTGCGAATGGTCATGTGCTTGGAAGAGGCAAAGTTAACAAGCCGAAGCCCGTTGTCGTTCGTCAGCTGGTGGGCACTGAAACTTCCAATGGTGGGTTTGTATGCCAATGCTTTTCAAATGAGAATGTTCACTTATTTTGTAATTTATTTCATCAAAGGTGTTGAGGTTTTGTTTTGTCCAATCAAAGTGATTTCTAACATAAAATATACTTCTTCTTCTTCTTCTTTTGTGGCCTGCTCCTAGGGAGCACGTCTAATAGACATGGCCTGGTGTCCAATCCGTTTCCAGGAAACTCGGTCCATGGCTGCACTCCTCCATCCCCGGCTGCATCCGATATCCCTCAGGTTAGACTCCACTTGATCCAGCCAACGAGCTCGCTGGGCTCCTCTACGCCTCGTGCCGAACGGGTCGCTGACGAGCACCATCCTGGCAGGGCATGAGTCCGGCATCCTCATCACGTCCCCCAACCAGCGTATCCTTCCGGCTTTGACAACCGTCAGGATGTCTGCATCGTCAAACAGCTCAGCTAGCTCGTGGTTCATTCTCCTTCTCCACACGCCCTGCTCGCACACACCGCCATATATAGTCCGCAGCACCCGCCGTACGAAAATGGCGAGTGCATTGGCGTCCTCCGCCAGCATAGTCCAGGACTCGTGCCCGTAGAGGACTACCGGCCGTATCAGTATACGATATATGGCGCATTTCATGCGTTGTTGGAGTCTTCTGGATCTCAGGAGTTTGTGGAGTCCGTAGTAGGCACGATTCCCCTGAACAACGCGCCTTCGGATTTCGCAGCTTACGTTGTTATCCGAAGTTACGATTGTGCCAAGGTAGCAAAACTCCTCTACTACCTCGAGATCGTCGCCATCAACGCCAGCCAAGCTTCCGAGTCGTGCTCTATCACGGTCAGAGCCTCCGGCAAGCAGGTACTTTGTCTTCGTCGCATTGATCCTCAATCCAATCCTAACGGCCTCGCGTTTCAGTCGGGTGTACGCTTCGCACACCGCCGCAGAACTTATTGTTACCGCATAAGTTGGATAGTCTGTCCTCACTATGGGGGAACGGATCAGATGAGACTTGAACCCCGGTCCTGCTGTGTGAAGACCGGCGCCGGTATCGTATCTACCACCGGGCCGCCCCGATAGACAATACGATTAGTCCCTTGAAAACTGTTGATCTTACATTTTTAATCGCTTAGTCACATCGCCTAACTGACAAATATTGATCACACTCTTCAATGTTCATGAACAATTCAAGGAGAACACAAGTTTACACAAGAGTTGTATACTTACATTACATTCTCTGTATGTTGTAGACGATTCATCGTGCGTTGATGGATAAGGCGATGGATTTCTGACACACTGAAATATTATATAAGAAATAAACAAAATATGGTTAGTATATGATAGTTTATAGTTAGTACTTAAATTTTCTTTTAATAAGTTAACGAATGAAATAATTATCGGCATTCACGTTACACTGCGATCAGTAACAAATGATGACACAATATTCCGTAACGTTGCTTTGCTGGACTGACACATAGTGGAAAGATGATTGTTCATGATAATTTCAAAAGCCACTCCAATAAGGAAATATCGAATCTAACCTCCCGACTGGTGCGGCCTTCTGAATTTAACATAAAAGTTTCTAAAAACGACAAGTAATCTGCATTCGAACCGTTGATGCATGTTCATGGTAACTTCAAACGAGAAGCCACTTTACAGGAAGTATCGAAGCTATCCTTTATAGTGGTGTATCGTTTGAATTTAACATGAGAGATTCTAGAAATGATTAGTAATAATCGGCATAACAATGATTAGTAATAATTATCGGCATTCACGTTACACTGCGAATTATTATATAAGAAATAAACAAAATATGGTTAGTATATGATAGTTTATAGTTAGTACTTAAATTTTCTTTTGATAAGTTAACCAATGAAATAATTATCGGCATTCACGTTACACTGCGATCAGTAACAAATGATGACACAATATTCCGTAACGTTGCTTTGCTGGACTGACATATAGTGGAAAGATGATTGTTCATGATAATTTCAAAAGCCACTCCATCTTGAAAAATATCGCATCTATCCTTTTGAATTTAACATAAAAGTTTCTAAAAACGACAAGTAATCTGCATTCGAACCGATGAAGCATGTTCATGGTAACTTCAAACGAGAAGCTAATTTATAGGAGGTATCGAATCTATCCTTTACAGTGTTGTACCGTTTGAATTTAACATGAGAGATTCTAGAAACGATAAGCAGTCTGGATAACTTGCGTAAAAGCTTCTCAAGATGTTGCACGAGTTCTTCAAAGTTGAAGCAGAAGATGATGAGTGATGAAAATTTTGTATGATATAGTAAATATAAGAATGAAGCAAATAAATCCTGAACATACTTTTTAACAAAAAATACTATCAATATTAGTTTGAAAAAGGCTTGCCGAATGCAGAGTGTAGTAGATGATGTTTGTTAGATTTGCAGTTGATTTTCTGCATATTGTACGATAGACAATACGAGAGATATCAGTCACCTGAAAATATGCAGTGTTATATGTTGATGCGTGTTCATGATAATTTCAAACGAAATGCCATTATACAGGAAATATCGAAGCTATCCTTTATAGTGGTGTACCGTTTGAATTTAACATGAGAGATTCTAGAAATGATTAGTAATAAACGGCATAATAATGACAGCTATACCTGGAGATCACCACAGCAGACATATTTCCAGATCGACCACGTTCTCATCGATGGAAGGCACTTCTCGGATATTATCGACGTACGGACTTACAGAGGAGCAAACGTCGATTCAGACCATTTCCTGGTTATGGTTAAGCTACGCCAGAAACTCTGCGTAGCCAATACACTGCGCTATCAGCCCGCCCCAAGGCTCGACACGGATGCCGTTATTGAAGAAGACAACATATTTCTTGAACGAAATATCTCCATATCTGCGAATTCGATACGAATTTGTTTGGTTTCTGTCCGTATGAGCCGGAGGTTGTTCATGATAACTAAATGAGAATTCCGCAATGAGCAAACATATCAATGCAAATTCGCTCCTTGGAGACCACCTAATAAGTATTCATTAAAGTTTGACAATCCGGAAGAAAAACAAACAAACTCTATGTTGCAGAGCAGTTGGGAAAATCAGCCAAATTTGACTTCAGCGACGACGCCTATTACGGCAGAAAACAGTTGTTCGAATGTGTGGCCAAGCCGCGAGTTGACGATAACGACTAATCACCGACATAGTTTAATTCTTTGTGTTATTAATTGTATGGGCAGGAGACTATTCATGAAAACTTTATGAAAAATAACAAGATATGAAAAATATCAATACAATTTCATATTATGCTAGATTTCACATAAGTAATCATTGAGGATTTGCAAACAGGAAAAAAAAACAATTAAACTATAGAAACGTAATAGAAACGATGCGTAGTTGAAATAATTGAAATAATTATCATCATTCACGTTGCACTTCGATCAGTAACAAATTCCGTAACGTTGCATTGTTGGACTGACAAGTAGTGGATGGATGATTGTTCATGGTAATTTCAAACGGGAGACCACATTACTGGAAATATCGAATCTATCCAGGTAACGTGGTACCTCGCTTGAATTCAACATGAGAGATTCTAGAAACGATAAGTAGTCTGGGTAACTAGCGTGAAAGCTTCTCAAGATGTTGCCCGAGTTCTTCAAAGTTGAATCAGAAGATAATAAGTGATGACAATTTTGAATGACCCAGTAAATGTAGGAATGTTGCAAATAAATCCTAAACATACTGGATCACAAAAAAATACTATCTTTTGTATTGCTTTAGTATTACGGTATATTTCTAAAATAATAATACAATTAGTAAAATCGCAAAGCCGTTCGCAGTGGTAAAAATACGTCCGTCGTTCGGGCCGGTCGGGAGCAGAGAGAGAGCGATCACCACTACTCTTCCGTTGACAGTCACTAGCAACGGGAGTGTGTGTAGTCTCTCTGCTAGTCCATGGGATGTTAGCACAGGGTGCACCTAACATCCCCCCTCCTTAATCGCGCTGGTACGACTGCATCCACTGCGGTGGTTTTCGCACACGCGAAGATCGGCGTAAATGCTGGACCGGTGAAGGAGATCTATTATCCGCTGTCTCGAAACCCGGGGATTCATATGTCGCCGTACCCTTTTCCGAAGATAAGACCGATGACGTTGACGATGACAAAAACGATGACGATGACGGTGACGATGACGATGACGATGACGATGCCGATGCCGATGACGATGACGATGACGATGACGATGACGATGACGGTGACGGTGACGATGACGATGACGATGACGATGACGATGACGATGCCGATGCCGATGACGATGACGATGACGATGACGAAGGCTGACACTCATCTAGCAAAATGTCCAAAGCCACCGAAGACTGAATAACATCCGGCTGGACGTCCTGTGCCGTTAGACATTCCTTGTTGAACCGCGGCCTCAACTGGTTGATGTGTGAGCGCCAGAGATTACCAGTTGCGTTCACCACTTGGTACATCACCTTTCCCAATCGCTTATCAACAACAGCAGGCACCCAACTCCAAGTGTTGCGATGATATTTCTTCATGTAAACCGAATCACCAACATTGAATACTCTAGGTTGAGAGGGTGCATCATCATCTGTGGGTGAGCTTTTTACCGGTGGGCGCAGCAACTCCAAACAAGTACGGATTCTGCGACCAAACATGACTTCTGCCGGTGTTTTCATTTGTTCCAACTGTCTATTAGGTGTACTTCTGTATGTTAGGAGAAACGTGTCCAACGCCTCCTGCAACGACACCTCCCCCACTTTAATCTTTTTCAATGCTCGTTTGAACGAATCCACGAATCGTTCCGCTTGGCCGTTAGACTGCGGGTGGTACGGGGCAGTCCTGATATGCTCAATACCGTTGGTGTTACAGAAGTCCGCAAATGCTGCACTCGTAAACTGCCTTCCGTTGTCGCTGACAATTGCATTAGGCATTCCAAATCTTGCACACAATCCTCTCAAAATAGCAACGGTAGCAGTAGCAGATATATGTGTAGTTGGTACAATTTCTGGCCATTTGGAATGTGAGTCAATCACAAGGAGAAAATACATGTCTTCAATCGGGCCAGCATAATCAATATGTACTCGCTGCCATGGTGCTTCAGTTTTCTGCCAAGGTACTGGTGAACTGTGAACTGGAGATTTAGCCGCAGAAGCGCACGATTTACAGGATTTCACCATGTCCTCAATATCTGAATCGATTTTAGGCCAATATACATAGCTCCGTGCAACTCCTTTCATTCGCTCTATCCCTGGATGTCCATGGTGCATCATCTCTAGCACATGCTGACGCAGCGACGTAGGGATAATCAGCCGATCTCCAAAAATAATGCAATCTTCGATTGTCGAAAGAGAGTCACGTCTCGCGTGGAAAATTTTAAACTCAGTACCTTCTACTCTCCTTGGCCATCCATTCTGGACGTAGTTAATCAAAACCCGAAGCACAGGATCTTTTCGCGACTCGCGCACTACGTCCTCAAATGCTAGCGGCAAAATCCTCGCTGCATTCTTTACCAAGGCACCGACGTCGTTTTCAAGCTCGATGCTGGCAATAACAAAGTCCTGTTCTGGCTTTTCGTGTCGATCCATCAAACGAGAGAGCACATCAGCATTTCCGAATTTATCGGTTTGAACATATTCGATCTTGAAATCATAAAGCAGCAACGTCAAAGCAAAACGCTGCAAGCGATTCGCGGTGTATGTTGGTATTCCCTTTTTCGATCCGAATATACGCAACAGCGGCTGATGATCCGTTTGTAACACGAAATGTCGCCCAAATAACATTCGATGAAACTTTGTGACGGCGTAAATAACAGCTAAACCTTCACGATCGGGTTGAGAATAACGTTGCTCCGTTGCTGTGAGAGCTCTCGAAGCGTGCTGGACAACCTTTATCCTCCCATCTGGCCATCTGTGTGATATGGTAGCACCAATGCCTATTGATGAAGCATCCGCGGAAACAATGATATCGAGCCTTGGGTTGTAATGCGTCAGCAAAAGATCCGAAGACAAAATCTTCTTGAATTG
>KZ062164.1:16179-26181 GCA_002091835.1 Anopheles maculatus | reverse complement strand
CAGGGCGTGCTCGGTGCCCTGGGAACGGCCAAAGTGCTCACCGAGATGGCGGAGGTGACCGTCCGCAACGTGGATCACCTTACGCAAGTGGAGACGCTGAAGGAGGCATTACGAGGGGCTCTCGCCAAAGAGCCGACAGTGGCCTCCATACGGATGTGGAAGCTGGCGGACGCCACCAAACGCGCCCGTATCCGTCTGGCGAGGGCGGAAGCGGAAGTTATCATGAGCAGGACGCAACCCCTGCTCATCGACCATTCTGCCTGCCGGATGGAGCGCGTGCCGAGGCTGGCGGCCTCAAAAGCGACGATGCTTCCGTTGCTTGGAGAGAGGCCATATGGCGGCCTTCTGCACTGGAGTCGACCGTAGCCAGTGCTGCATCAGGTGTGGCGAGAGCAGCCATCGAGCTGCACAATGCTCGAAGGAGATTCGCTGTATGAGGTGTGGCGGCCCTCATCGTATTGCCGCGCTCAGTTGCAGGGGATTAGGACGGGCGGGAGTGTGATGGCCTCAAGCCTCCAGGTCCTCCAACTGAACGTGAACCGGAGCAGAAGTGCCCAGGACCTGGCGCTTCACACCATGCGGACGGAGCGGGCGGATGTACTTGTTGCGTGCGAGCTCCACTCGGTACCGGACGGAAACGCGAACTGGGTGGTTGATTGCGATAAGCATGTCGCCATTATCGTCAGTGGCCATTCCCACCCAGTTCAGCGTATAAGGAGCACGGGCTTTTCCGGAATCGTGGCGGCCGACGTGGCGGGCATCACCATCATTGCCTGCTACGCGCCGCCGAGCCTCGGGATGCCCCAATTCGACGGCCTGTTGGAGCGCATCGAGGTGCTGGCTTCAGGGCTTTCCCGCGTGCTTCTGGTCGGCGATTTCAACGCGTGGAATAGCGCCTGGGGCAGCACGCGCTCCAACAACAAAGGAGAGGAGCTACTGGTGCTGGCGGAGGGGCTCGGGCTCGACGTCCTGAACCTGGGGGAGGAAGCCACCTTCCTCGGGAACGGCGTCGCTCGCCCGAGCATCGTCGACGTCGCCTTCCCCCCCGCCCCGGCGAGCCTCGGGATGCCCCAATTCGACGGCCTGTTGGAGCGCATCGAGGTGCTGGCTACAGGGCTTTCCCGCGTGCTCTTGGTGGGCGATTTCAACGCGTGGAATAGCGCCTGGAGCAGCACGCGCTCCAACAACAAGGGAGAGGATCGGGCATCGCGCCGACGACCAGACGCAATCCTGGTCGTTCCTGCCCCGGGCGTTTCCTTTGCGGAGATGTACAGACCCATCCGGACATGCCCGGAACTGGAGGATGTTCAGCAGCAGATACGCATCGGCAAGCGCACGCCGAATGGCAATCTGCGGATGGAGCTTGCCAGGGACGTGGACACTACGGTGTTGTGTCACCGTATCCAAACCGTCCTTGGCGAACTGGGAAGCGCAAAGGTGTTGACCGAAATGACGGATGTGCTCATCAAGAACGTCGACAACCTGACCGAGGAGACCACCATACGGGAGGCACTGAAGACGGCGCTATCCAAGGAGCCAGCGGTGGCCTCAATCCGAATCTGGGAAAGGGCAGATGCCACAAAGCGAGCACGGATTCGCCTCCCGAGAAAGGAGGCGGAAGCCATCCTGAGCAAGAGCTCCCTGCTTATGGATCATTCCTCCTGCCGCTTGGAACGAGCCCCAAGGGAGGATGCATCACGGCGCCGCTGCTTCCGGTGTCTCGAACGCGGCCACCTGGCTGCGGAGTGCAAGGGGGTCGACCGCAGCAACTGCTGCATACGTTGTGGAGGCACGGAACATCGGGCGGCTGACTGCAGCAACGCGGTCCGCTGTGCAAGGTGTGGAGGCCCACACCGAATCGCAGCACCCGGCTGCAGAGGAGTCCCCCCACCTCGCCGGTAATGGGGACCCTCCTCCAGGTCCTTCAGCTCAATGCGAATAGGAGTCGGAGCGCGCAGGACCTGGCGCTCCATACGCTGCGAACGGAGCGAGCAGACGTGCTGGTGGTCTGCGAGCTGTACTCGGTTCCGGAGGGCAATGCGAACTGGGTGGCGGATTGTGACAAGAAGGTTGCCATTGTCGTGAGTGGTCGCACCTACCCAATCCAGTGCATCAGGAGCTCGTGCTTTCCCGGCATCGTGGCGGCGGACGTGGCCGGCATTACTATCATCGCATGCTACGCATCGCCGAGCATCGGGGTCCCTGAATTCGTCGGCATGCTGCAACGCATAGAGATGCTAGCTTCCGGACACCAACGCGTGTTACTGGCCGGTGACTTCAACGCGTGGCACGGTGCTTGGGGCAGTGCACGCGCGAACACCAAGGGCGAGGAACTGGCACAACTGGCGGAGGAACTCGGGCTCGAAGTGCTCAACCTGGGGAGGGAAGCCACCTTCCTCGGGAACGGTGTCGCACGCCCGAGCATCGTCGACGTCGCCTTTGCTAGCTCGACCATCAGTCGTTCGGACCTAGTGGGGGACCCCGATCGGCAGTGGAGACTGCTGGAGGCATACTCGTACAGCGACCACCGCTACATACGCTTTGCGGTGGGGGAACGATCCATGAGCAGCAGGCGGAGGTCTAGAGACACGACATCAACAGTGCGTGGAGCGGGTCGCCGATGGCAGGCACGCCAATTCGATAATGAGCTCTTCGGCATTGCCCTGCAGTCGGTGCATTTCGACGAACGGGCTACGGATCCAGAAAGCCTCACACGCGCCCTGAGCCGGGCGTGCAGCGAGGTCATGGCGGAGGCTTCCCCGCTAGTCGGCCACACTGGCAAACCGGTGTACTGGTGGACGCCGGAGATCGGCCGACTGCGGGAGGAGTGCCGGCTGGCTTGGGAGCGCATGTGTAGTACATCGGTAGTGGATCCCCAGGCTCGTTCGGTGGCTTCGCATCGGCATCAGGAAGCACGGCATCGTCTAACGGCGGCGATACAAAGCAGCAAGCGGGACAGGTACAGCGAGTACCTTCAGTCACTGGAAGACGATGAAACGGGTCGGTGGCAGGGAGAGCTGCTGAGACGGCTTGCAGGAAGCCGCGTGGCTCAAGAACGCGATCCAGCCACACTGCAGCGCATCGTGGACGCACTATGCCCAGACCACCCTCCGGTCACCTGGCCCACCATCGAACCAGACGGCGCAACAATTAGGCCAGTCACTGAGCAGGAACTGCTCAACATTGCGGCCAGCCTGAATCCGCGAAAGGCCCCCGGACTCGACGGCCTGCCAAACGCCGCCCTCACTGCGGCCATCCGGGCATACCCGGCGACGTACGTCCGGCTTTTGCAGGAGCAGATGGATGCCAGACGGTTCCCTCGCGAGTGGCGAAAAGCCAAGCTAGTGCTGATCCCCAAACCGGGTAAACCCCCGGGCCTACCATCATCTATGAGGCCGCTGATGATGATAAACACTCACGGGAAGCTGTACGAGCGAGTGCTGCTTAACCGCCTAAATGAGTACATCGAGGTGCCATCGGCGCCGCTGCTTTCCGAGCACCAGTTTGGCTTTCGACGTGGTCGATCTACACTTCAGGCGGTGGAGCTGGTGATCGAATCTGCCAGGACCGCCATGAGTTTCGGACGAACCAACCACCGGGACAAGCGCTGCTTGCTTGTCGTGGCGCTGGACGTCCGGAACGCCTTCAACTCGGCGGACTGGAAAGCCATCGCCCAGGCGCTGCAGGACAAGGGAGTGCCCTCAGGACTGCGCAGCATCCTGCAGGAGTACTTCTCGGATCGCGAGCTCATGTACGACACGAGCTCCGGTCCGGTGACGCGCCAAGTAACGGCAGGAGTTCCACAGGGGTCCATATTAGGCCCTACTCTGTGGAACATCCTGTACGATGGCGTGTTACGCGTGCAGCTGCCGGAAGAAGCATCGGTCATCGGCTTCGCGGACGACCTGGCAGTACTCGCCAAGGGGTGCACACCGGAGGAAGCAGCCGGAGTAGCGGAAGAGGCCGTCGCAGCTATCGCTTCGTGGATGCAGCGACACCGCTTGCAACTGGCCCCGGAAAAGACAGAGACCGTCCTCATCTCGAGTCTGCGCCGGGGCCACCTGGGGGTGCCCGTTAGGATCGACGGAGTAGAGATCCGCTCGAAGCGGGCGATACGCTACCTCGGGGTCATGCTTCACGACCACCTCTCGTGGAAGCCACACGTCGAGAAGGCCACGACGAAGGCCCTCCGTGTGGTGAAGCTGGCCACCGGCATGATGCTCAACCATGCCGGACTGGGGATGGCGAAGCGCAGGCTTCTGGCGGGGATCGTGGACTCCATCGTCAGATACGCGGCACCTATCTGGGCGGAGGCGGTGAAGCTTCAGTGGTGTCGGCGGAAGCTCGAACAGCTGCAACGATCGTTGGCGAAGGGAGTGGCGAGGACCTTCAGAACGGTCAAGTACACAACGATGGTGGTGTTGGCGGGGCTGATTCCGGTTCACCTCCAAGTGTTGGAGTCGGCCCGTCGACACAAGCGTAATCTGGATGCACTGAACCAGGGTGTGCTCATTGACGCGGCCGTTATTAAAAGGCTCGAGAGGTCGGCTACGATGGCATTGTGGCAGTCATCGTGGGACGAGGATGCGGCACGCCCTTCCGCGAGCCGGTGCGTTCGCTGGGCGCATCGGATCTTGCCGAACATAGCTGCCTGGGTAGGTCGGAAACATGGCGAGGTGGAATTCCACCTGAGTCAGGTGCTCTCCGGACACGGATTCTTCCGAGAGTACCTGCACGCCATGGGTTTCGTCTCTGCCCCGACCTGCCCATTCTGCGCCGACAACGTCGTCGAGTCGGCCGAGCACGCTATGTTCGTCTGCCCACGGTTCGCGAATGTGAGACTCCAGTTACTGGTCGACGAGGAGGGTGTTGCTGTTTCACCCGAACGGCTGGTGCCCTGGATGTTGGCCAGTCCGGAGGCTTGGCAGTCGGCAGCGGAAGCGGCACGGCGGGTATGCCGCTTCTTGCAGTTACGCTGGCTAGAGCATCAGGCCACGGAGAACGCGGCGGTCATGGCCGACATACAGACAGCCAACCAACGGGTGGAAGCAGCACGCCGACAGGCCCGTCGCGAGCGGCATAACGAGGGACAGCGGAGACGGCGTAGAGAGCGGAACGAGCGACTATCTGCTATCAACCCGGACGAAGGGGCTGCCATATCGCGTCCTATGGTAGTCCAACCACGGAGAAACGCTCGCAACGCTGGCCCGCCCTCAGCCGAAGTCCTCCTTCGTAGACGGCTGAGGTGCAACCAGCGACAGCGGGAGTACCGTCAACACATGCGAGCGGGCACACTCCCACCCGTTCGTCCAGGGAGAGTGCGCCGTGACAGACAGCCACCGACGACGGAGCAGATCGAGAGGAGACGAGCACATCGGCGTGAACGGGAACGAGCGAGGCGCCAGGCGGCAGCCGATCACCGCCGTAACCTGTCGACCGATCGAGACAGCGGCCAACCTCCCAACACGGCGGGCGAAGGAGACTTCAATCAACCGCCAACAATCAACCAGCGAAGGCGGACAGCGACGGCGTTTCGGCACCAACGGCCGCAAGGGGCGACAACGGCCAATCAGCCGACAAGAAACAGGGCGAGCAGATTGGCCCAACACCAAGCGCTACGACAGCGGCGGCGGACAGACGATGCCGATCGCAGACGTGGCGTGAGGACGGAGGACACAGAGGCCGCCAGCACGGAGGCGGAGACGTCTGCGCGCTAAATTGCCCGGCCAACTGGCCGCTTAAGTCAAAAGAGGTGAACGAGAATTCGTGCCGGAGATCTGCATGTAAACGGATCCTGTAAAGAACGTGCTGCTATTATGTTCATGTATTCGTGCTCTTCCGTTTGCTTATATGTTCAAATAAAAAAAAATAAAAAAATCCGTGATCGTTCGAAATACTTCGGAAGAATAGGAGCAGCGCCTGGCCCATGCGCGTGTTTGGGCCAGGACGTATTACGGCCGACGGTTACGCCCGTCTGGGAGGCCGCCGGTCAGGGTGTTAGTGTATTTTTTTTAATGTTAGCTTTATCGATTATTGTTAAATAAAATACACCTGTTCTATTAAAAAACGAGCAGCATCATTAAGAAAAGCCGCGAGTAAGAGCTATCCGAACAACAATGATAGGAGCATCCATCAGTACATGATTGAAACTAAAGCGTAAAACTCCAAATTCACCGTTTACTACTCAGATAAATTATAGAAAGAATCACGTTTATACCAATATTCAAGCTCGAATCGGATGAAACCATATACTTGGTATTCTTGGTGGCAACCTTGGTAGAGTTACTACTATGGTTATTACAAAAAAAAGCGTATGTGATCCGTACTCATATCAATCGGCTAGCCAAGGAATCTAAAGAAAATCAAAAGACCAAAGAAAGCACTCATGTAGTCTTCCCCCGGATCCAGCAGCCACGCTGAAAATAACACACCACAGGAAAGATGGTTTCAGTGCCTGCAACTAACACGTCATATGTTATTCCTAGAACGCGAAATCTTTGGTACGTCCAAGCATTTAGAGACACACACAACTGCAAAGCTGCGTTATGCGTTGCGAAAAATGTGTTATTACACTCAGTGCGAAATGGCGTTAGGTTAAAATTGTGTAAAAATAAGAAGAATGAACAATATTCGGATGTAAATTGTTCGTGTATCGGGAACTTATATCCTACCATACCTGCACACCATGATGTGTTGTGTGAACACATGAATCTGCCTTTGTGCCAGCTGTATATGTCAAACACACGATACCTAAAAAACACGATTTGCGTTAGACTGGTCTTCAAGAAAAATTGCGTCCTGGCAAGATGAAAATATGTTACCTTCAACGTTGTCTGCAGTTGTCGAGGAATTGTCGTTATTTTCAGCAATTGTTGTCAGCTTCCATTGCCAGCATTCAACCATGTTTCATTTTCGTGAACTAACGCACCTTTGTTCACGTCACTATCGTAAAATCACACACATACACACACACACATACACACAACTTATTACAAAAGCTCAGAATTCAACAGCTCTATAAATGCAGCGAATCATTTCACAACTGCAAAGCACATAGTTGATGAAAATCAATCATCATCTCCGTACCACTGCCATTTTCATGAGATATTTTGATTCGTTGTCCCAAGCTATTCCGACGCTGCTGCACAAGTTTTGCCACAAAATGACATCCAAACTGAAAACAGAAACCGTAGTGGTGGGAATATTGGAGCGGAGTAGCTCAGATTTAAAGTGACGGCTTTGCTGGAACTGAATGAGTCAGTTCGGCAATAAATATTTCCCAACAAACAAAAACTCTTTTATTAGTGCTCCAGTCCATATAAAGGGGTTCCCAGTGAGACAAATTTCGTTAAATTACTCTTAAATAACCGTTAATTTACCGGGTAAATTAGGGGTAAATTAAGGGTAAATTAGCAGTCGTTAATTTACCCAGTCGAGCAGTTTTTGTCGAATTGTCAAAAAATCGAGCTCACCCGGATCTGGGGTGTGCTGTGGTATGAACTATGGTCTAATGCATCTTTTTTATTACATGAGATTATTATAGATAGCTTGAAGTTTCGATCCGGCGACTTCGCTGTATTAACTGATTACGCTGTCACAATGCCACTGATATCATGTTATAAGGTGGCAGTTGTAATAGCTATATAAATGATTGCTTTTGTTGTTATTAGACTCGTATCATATGCTACAGATTGCTTCCGAAAAGGAGGACGACGGGAATGTTGTATCGTAGGCGTGGTAGGATGTTAAAACGAATGAGGGAACAGGCAGAATGTGCTGTGGCTCTACCTTTGCAAACAAATTTCAGTAAATAGATTATTAGATCTACAAGATTTTCTGCGTTACGAGTGTGAATAAAATGAATCATTTACTTCAACGACTTTTGAATGTTTTACACACCTCATCAAAAACGCATGTAAGCTTGTGACCTTTAATTTACCACTAAATTACCGTCTGCAAATGCCTGCCCATGTATATGGATGCATTAATTTATCATGTTTTATCGACTGTAAACATTGCTGAACCTCTAGAATATATGTTAATAACGTTTACTAAACAAGAATCTAACATAATTATCATTTTTAATTATATAATTTGATGAAAGAAATGTACGGGAAC
Organism: Anopheles maculatus; assembly: GCA_002091835.1. Lineage (NCBI taxonomy): Eukaryota > Metazoa > Arthropoda > Insecta > Diptera > Culicidae > Anopheles > Anopheles maculatus. The sequence goes on along the minus strand of KZ062164.1, from coordinate 18,063 downwards.
ACTTGGAACGTTAATTTACCGTTAATTTACTCTTAATTTACCGTCTGACCATTCCTCCAACGTCTCATGATTCCATTCCCCCTACCCGCGCCTACGAACGGCACGGTTTGACAGCCAAAACTGCTCGATTGGGTAAATTAGCAGAACGCTGCCAGACTGGGTTATTACACGGGGGAAAATGCTGTCATCGGTTTTGTCGTCTATCCCAAAGTTGGTATAGGAACTAGGTGGGCTTATGCCTAACGATTTGACAACTGCGCATGGAAAAATGAAATAAATTTGGACAGTTACGGGTTCGATCGTTTGTCAATGTGTGCGTGCTCCATCTGGTTGTGCTGCCCGGAGTAAAGTGTAAATACGCGTGTGTGTGTTTGAAAATACGCGTATCTGAATCGAACCCGTAACTGTCAAACGTAAATTCCGCAGCAAACCTATGAGCCCACCTAGTTCCTATACCCACTTTGGTCTATCCTTCAAAACGCGTTTGACAGATATCTGCCGGTCCGAAAATCGGAATTCAGCAGCACAATTCCGATTTCGTTTTGGGTGGCAAATATCTGTCACAAACAGTTGTTTTGTTTTTTTACAAGTGGAATCAATGCTAAGCAATGTAGAAACACATAAGTAACACTCGAAAATTGTTGCCATCAGCATATGGTTGACCATTTCAAAATTTTAAGCATAAAAATCATATCGAGTCCAAATGTGTTATTACACGAGCGGTTATTTTCTGTCAGAAACCTATATTGACAGATAGAAGCCAAAATCAGTCGACGGAAAAAACTCCCGTGTAATAAGCCCTTAAAAGTGCGTCGTATTTTGCGGTTCTTTGTGTGTGTCACGCGTTTACAAAAAGCAACAATACTTTCAGTTTAAATGAAACCCTAAACCAAACTAAATAATTTAACAAATATTACGATTTTGTGTTCATGAAGGAGGGTCCACACCGAAGGCCTAGCATAACATAACAGTGCTCGAATATGCATTTTGACAGATAAATCTGCCGCAACAAGTGTGGACGCAAAATCTCCCGCTCTTACCGATTGTGCGTGTTATGTGTTATGATTTTTATAGTTTTATGTTGATAAACGCGCCAACTTTTAGTTTGATATCTGAAAAACTGAATAGGAATGGGAAAACACACAAAGAAAGTGCTAGACTGCTCGAAACATAAATAAATTCGAGCATAACATTTGTTGTGCCATAGCAAAACGCGACAGTTCTGGGTTTGTGTTTTGTTGTGGTATACGGGGCTGATTTGTTGTGTTATACGCGTATACCATAACAACTGTTCTACAGTGTGGACCGGCCTTGACAGCGTGAGTTATCTGTTCGTCGAACAGTAGCTCAACTCCTGAACTTTCGGGTGCTAACCTGAGCGACCCCGAAAGGGTCAAACATCCCCGGCTCGTAACCCGCATACATCGGGTTACGAGCGGGGACGCGAGAACAAAAGGAGCTTGGTAGCTGTCAAACGTCCCCGGCTACAAATCTGCATCGTTTATTTTAAAGCGGTGTCTAGACTAAAGTTGAGGCAAGCGCGATCTATTTTTTTTTATGAGCGAACCCAAGCGCCACAAATTAAGCTTAAACGACTGGAAAACAGAATGTCCATATAAAAAAAATGTAAGTTTCAGAGCTTCAGTGGATTGATCACTAGATGGCGTACTGTCGATATCCCTCAGGCAAGATGTTCATATAAAAAAAATAAAGTTTCAGAACTTCAGTGGTGTGCTCACTAGATGTCGTTTATTTTCACTGTTGTTATGCTCGTGATCGTTTCTCCTATCCTGTGCATACATGCATTCACAGCGTAAACAAACAGAATGTGATAAGAAAGAAGCCTCTGTGCTAGGAAGTTCGTATGTGTTGAGGTGTTATGTA
>KZ062163.1:168227-184296 GCA_002091835.1 Anopheles maculatus | reverse complement strand
ACTATGTTTATGACAAAATCTCTCCAGCTCTTGGCTAATAAGTACAAGTACGTGCCTTTTGACAGAATCCAGGCAATTACGAGGAACCTCCTCCGACAAGCGAAGCATTGTTTCGTCGGTAAATGAGGTGAACCTCTGTGTCTATCGTACTACCCACTAGGACCACTCCGGTAGGACAATAAAACGATATGTCTCTGTACGGTTTTTTTTTGTAGTGCAGTCTCCTTCAACCGCATCTCTTTTAAGGACAGTGACGAAGAACTATTGGCTACTACAGGAAGTTTTAATTAAAAAAGAACCACTACCGTAAAACGTGCCACCACCCGTACAGTCTCCGGAGCGTCCTCTCACACACAGCGTCCTACGAGCGTCCGCATGCCGGTCGAAAGCCACCCAGGGAATGTTTGGCGTTGATGTATCTATTTACTTACGCAAAGTTTGCCCCATACGCGTACCGTACACGCACGCACAGTAGCAAACGACACACGGAAGGATTTCCTAATTTCAGGCCCTATTCGTTGTCCCGTTGCCGCGCCTGTTGGTGCCCCCCACTTCCCCTCCTTCTCCAAGCTGTCCATCATCGGTTGTGTAGGCTGTGTTGGGTGGCCGGTACCTTTTACGGGTATGCCTCGGCACCTAGCCATTGGCGACCGGTTGGCCTCCCAGAGGTTTCATTCTGTGATAATGAAATTAATTAAAATCACTTTACCCATCTTCGGGCTGGAAAGATCATGCGGTCGAGTCGGTGCTCGCAGTGCGTGGTGCGGTCTCCTCCCCCTCGGTGCGTGGGTGTGAGGATGTGGCGCGGGGCTTTCGTGTGACAGAACCAGCTCCAGGATACGGTTCCGATAACGGAAAAGGATAATCGAGCGTTTTGGGGAGCATTACCATGCCATCCTCACACGGAGAGGGCGGTTGTCACGAGCAATGGAAGACGGTACTGGCACCGGTGGGAATGTGTTCGGGACTGACCGCAACCAGATTGACGACCGGTGACGATGCTACTGACCGGAGAGATACTCTGATGACCATTCAAAATTGCAAAATTTTTGGACGACGTGATTGAGTAGACGATAGTTTCGGCTTTGGTGAGACACAATTCCGCATAAGGATTGTGATTGTGTTGGTGGGTTGGTTTGAAGCTGGGATCGTGAGGTTTATGGTTTTATTGCTTTCCGGCGGCGTGGTGTTGTTTATTGCTGCGGGCTTTTTGCAAGGAATACTAGATTTCTTATTATTACAAAGCTGGGGTAGTGTAAACCATTAAATCTTGGAACGTACAATCGATTAGACAAATTAAGTATATTAGAGCTATTAGAGGGTTATGTTTGACCAAATGTTCTAACGGTTGATACTCTTGAGATTCTTCTTAAAACTTTCAGAATTCAGTATATTTGATAGTAGTGGTAATTTTTGAACAAAGATGATATTTTCTTTGTTATTATTAAGATTTCTTCAATGTTTTAGTTTGTTACGGTACGTTTTGTGTGTTTTTTTCAGGACCCTAGGACCATAGGTTTGAGCAGGTGACACAAACTCCCAGGTTGGAGATTAACGAGCACTACCAATGCCCCTACTAACAAATAATGCTTTGCGCAGAGGTCATGTACATCATGTAGACTTCAAGTCTTCCAAATATTTACGTATCTGTAGTCAGAAGTCTGCACCGGCAACAACATCGACGTTGAGATGCGATCAAGAGCGCCGGTCATATTACAGCCTGAGGTAACTTCTCCACTCTAAATCTCTTTCACGGCGTACTAAGTTCCGACTGTGTAGAACCTTTATAGTCCCAGTACTCACATACGCCTCTGAGACATGGACTCTGCTAACTGCTAACTGACGAAACCTTGTAATTCGAGAGGAAGAAGCTCAGAAGGATGTTTGGTTCTGTATGTGCATGAAGGACAACAGAGCAGATGCTATAGATGACTACGAGCTATACGGTGTTCTCACCATCGTGCAGCAAATTAGACTCTCATGAGTCTCTCACATCTCATGAGAATGGCACCGTATAACGTAAGGCGTAGTAGTCCCGGGAACGCCGGGAAATTTAAATTGGTAGACGACGGCGCTAGACCGTAAGCGGCATCGAGGATTGTTAGAGTTGACTGTTAGGTAAGTAAGTACTTTGTTTTTGTTTTATATTCACACTTTGGTTGGTGGTTTGCTTCAATTTTCTTTTATTTTTTAAAATTTTTATTAACGTACTTTTAATGTAATAAAAATACCTTGTTATATTTGGTTTTTGGAAAGCACAATACCAATCTGTAACCGTCAAAAACATGGACTGTATGTGACACTTCCCAGAAGGAAGGATGTGTAATTTTTAGCCGATTTCCGTTGTGCATGTCAACCAGAATCCTCTTCCTACAAATATCTGATCCCTGATTTTGAGAAGAAGTCTGGTGCGTGTGCTTATTGAATCGGAAATGTTGACACCTTTGCCTTCCCTACCCCAAGAAACCTCGATTTATCGTCATATAAAACGTTTATGCAAAGTCAAGTTAGTGCGTAAGCTTTATCGGCTAGTTTAAAGAAAGTAAAGTGCAAATTACATTACCCAATAGGAACGAATTGGAATGGGCAGGACGACGTTCTTCTTAGTGGAGCTAGAAACTATTCATTTTAGGCTTGTGCCCTGTCAATATGCAACACTACACTCCGGAAGCAAACTCGATACGGTAGGCACAACTTGAATGTGTTTAATTAAATTACTGCCGCTCCCGAAAGAGCTCCGGTGCTCCTTCCAGCACGACATCGCAAGACGATTGGTCCTCCCGCAAGGTAGATGGTCCCGTATGGCTAGATGCAATTAGAATCGGTATTGATGGTCACAACGGTCGCAGATGCACTTTGGCAGTCGGCCGTGGAGTTGTGGACGTGTTGCATCCAGTTCGGTCCCATTAAGCGATGTCCATGATGTGGCTGTTTTGATGAATTTATGAATTTATTTATATGATAATCAGGTATGAATATTTATTCCTTTATCCATTTTACGGCTCAGTTATGATTGTTATTGCCAGCGGTCGGTGTCGGGATTGCCCGACCGGACGTCAACATAATTCATCATCTTGCATTCCTGTGCGTGTACGCGCGCGCACGCCATAGTTTCGGTTACGCTTCGGTACAGACCCAGTACCGTTCCCAGCCTTGCCACATAGGGTCGCCAATTTCGAAGTGCGTGTGCGAGGAATGTGTGACATCTGTTTCTTGGAAGTGTTAGTATTGGCGGGCGGCTCAGACACTGGAAAAGCGGGAAGTACTGCGAGGTGACAGCGAGAGTCAAAAGATCCTGTCGCCCCCGTTGGCGTGATTGATGGTCGGCTCAGTAAATATCGGACCAAAGCAAACAAGGCTCCTTTGTGGCACGGGCACACACACACACACACATTGGACACTCACTCAATCTTGCACCACCCACCGCCCATCGTTGTGTGGTGGGTGGTGCTGGGGATACGAATGGCCACGGAAGAGATTAACGGAAACATGAAATATTTATATGGTTCGCTGGTCAGCGGAATGCAGCCCATACGTTTGCACCGAACTGCGTCTGGCTCCTGCTCCCAGTTGCTGAGTCCCGTAGTCGGAGGCAACACTTATCACGGTAGCTATTAACAATTTACACACGCGCCTTCCCATAGCGAATCGCAGCCGACCTGTGACTTCTGGCGTCCAGTTGCGCCGTGGCGGTTGTGCACGCCGTAAGTAGCGCCGTAACTTACCGATGGATTATCGTCTTAGCAAATCAAGCTGCTCTGCGGCATGCGGCATCCACCACACCCGACGTCCATTTGCTGGTCCTGGCAGACATTGTGGTGCATCCTGCTGGCTAAGGGTTGAATTACAATCGGTGCACCAGCAGCTTAAGATGTCGGCCGGTGCTCAGCGGTGCCGAACAAATTGCAACAAAAGATTATCGGTGACAGGATCGCTAGCAGGGCAGGATGTGGTGTGGCGCCGGCGCCGGTGCAGGCTAGTGACTATCAGAGATGGCAGTAATTGGCCGAGCAGTGCATGCCCGTTCCGACCGACCGGGAAGAATGATTGCACCTAATGAATATGAGGCTGGCTGCGGAAGGTCACATGGTACCAGCCGAAGACAGATGGGTTCTGGTGTGTGAGTTTGTGTGTTTTTTTTAACCTAGTGTCCCTTTCCACAACTTCACATCGGTGTGAATAATCTTTCAACAAGCGGTTGTTGTTTTGAGCAACTGGTTCAACCAGGCAGAACAGGACAGGCATTTAAGGATTAAACATGTGCTGCATAAATTAACTTGGCCGATGTGTTTGTTTGCATTATGTAGTAAAGTTTTATGTTTTATGATCGTTTGAAATAATCAAAAGGGCTAATAAATTGTGCGGATTCAATTAGAGCAAACAACACAAGATTAGCTTATTAATTTCATGCGCCGCAAAACGAATGGCCAGATGTGAATAAAACAAAGGTATGATCAATTTTCTTCACATTGATTTCCCGGCTCGATGAAACGGTGCATGGCAAAGTTTCTACTAATCACACCAATTATGAGCTTTGCTCAGTGGAAACTACAAACAGAAAAAGAAGCAGCCCAACGAATGGACGCGGGCGGAACCTGCGATTCGTCCTTTTATTTCGCGTACCACAACCCGGACACCACGGCAGAAGACCACGTCGCGTTGGATAAAAGGAGAGTGGATAAAAAAAACAAAATGGTACCGTACCGTAATGCCGATTGTCAGCTTTATGGTTATCTCGTTTTCCACATACTGCCCACAGTGACACTGGCAGCATGTGCGGTGCGCGTACGTACACAAAGAGCGAGTGAGAGCGAGCGCTCGATTTTGCATAGATAATTATCTTCTTTTATTAGACTCATTAAGGCATATAATTAAAATCTTTTGTCCGCTGTCTAAACCCGCTGGTGGTGGTGGAGGTCCGATGCGTATGCAATGCTAATGTGTGTCGCCCGGGACTGCTCGGCGACGAGCTAGATGAGCTTATTTCTACTAGCGCCATTTGTACGCTTTTACCTTCCATTGTGCGGAGATCTTTGTGCGGTCTTGGTGCTGCGTACGGTAGATCAGGTGCACGAGATGAAAGGTTGATGATGATGGACCCATAGGTGATAGAACGGTAAAGAATGTCATTGTTCGTCGTACGTCGGAGCTTCACACAAATTGGAAAATCGGTGAGGAACGACGTGTAGGAATATTTCTGCTAAAGACTTCGAAAGTTAGTTCCAGAGATTTGAGCATCAAGTGAATGATGGAAGGTTGGGAATATTTGCAGAACACTGATTGTTGTTTCTGATGGTATCAAGACACGTTCAAGCTTGCAAGAAACGAACATGTAATGCGCATTTTTTACTCAAAGGCGTCTTACGTAAGATTTAACACATCCAGTTGCATAACTTCAGGCGTTTTGTGTCGTTTATTGAACGCTAAACTAATACTTACGTTAAAATGGTAATGGCAAAAATGAATTACAGTTTCATCTGTCTGTGTGCTTTTATGCCATGAAAACAGGCACGATTTAGAAAAAAAGTTTGTGTTGACTTTTTGTGCGAAAGAATTACACGATGTCGGTCTCCTCCAGATTTTGTTGCCTACCTTTTGGCTCAATTTATTTTTTACTCATATAAATTTTTTTGTTGGTTTCCTTCATATGATGTTAAACGTGCACAGCGCCTAAAGTTATGCACTATAGTTTTCAATTTGTAATAATGTTAGTGTCGCGCCCGGAGTTCGCAAGAATAAGAAGCCGTTTAAGTTCCTCTGGGGAAGTTTACCTTGTTTTATTTTGCTAATGCCTAAGGGTGTACATTTTTGAGCCGCATGCTCTTCTAGCGATTGCTAAGCTTCGTATCCCTATTTACGCCTAAAGTTATGCTATCTTATGTTTTCTCACTGCTGTCTATTCTGCCAGCGACATTTGGAGTTGAAGAACCTGTAAAAAACGTTTCAGGATGATTTGAAAAAGTGAGGAAGTTAACCAGTATTACTTTTTCTTTTTGTTTATTTTGAATAATAACCTCTAAGGGCTTTCTTTTGAGGTCAATTACTTAAGTAAAATCGTTCTTTGCAGGTTTACCAGTAGGCCTAATAAACGAATGAGTAACGAAGAAGTTGTTATCGACAGATTCTTCATTTCGCTTCAAATCAACATTCCTTGCGAGCATTTGATCTTTAGTTTTGGAATTCTGGAAGAATATTCTCCGAGAACTTACCCTTAAGCTGTCAAATTTTGATATTATTGCACAAAAAGTCGCGTTTATCAGGACATTGTTTTATCAGGTCCGAATTGCTGGCAGCCGCAACTTTTTACTATACGCTCGTGAGCGTATCTATGTTGATGTGTTAGGGTGTGTTTGGTGTTGCCGAAACCAGGAAATCAGAACCCAAGACAGAACACTAACTGGCTATTCCGTTTTTGTTAAACACACACTAACCTTGTCCCACTAAAACGCCCGCAGATGGAAACGTTTGGCGCAAGGAAAAGCGGCCAGCAAATGGGGCATAACATCTCGGAAAGTTCAATATTTGTACAGCTGTGTGCAGTGTGCAGCACTGGTAACGAACGAGAGCACGGTTTGGTGAATCAGTTTTTCACTAGCAGGCAGCGGAAAACGTTACAGCGCCAGCTTGGCAAATTTTTCCTTCCAATGCTGGAATGATTCCGCTGGCATTAGTGATTCCGATGGAAAATGGGACACCGATTGAGCGGTTAACTGATGCGTGCGTGAGTGTATGCGTGCGTTTTCTTAAATTGCACAAAGCCACAAATTAAATTGTGCAGTGCAAGCGAACGTTTTCGGTACGATCAATCATCAGCATTCATCAATCATTAGTTGTTACTGCGTTCGAGTTGGTACGTCAGGCAAGCGTGTACTTGTAAAATGTTGCTGCTCAATGAAGGGCGTAATTCTTGTGCCTAAAGATTAATGGCAGTTTAAGAAGCCAGGGCGAGTGAATTGGGGGAAATGAAAAAGGAAAGTACTTCGAACACGTTGACACCATACGGCAACTGTTCGATGTACGATAATGAGATACTTGTTAATGAGCATTAGATTGATCGGTTCGATTGTAGGGGTTTAGCTGAAACAAGTACGCCTCAAAACGCGAATGTTTAAGTATTTACGAGCATGAAATTTTCATCACTTGCAAAAAACAAAACCACCAGATGTTGTGCATCTGTGCTGTTCAGGCAGTAAGATGCTGGGTTCAATTAGGATGTGTAATTGTGACATACACATCATACGGCTTAGGCAGTGTAATGGGAACAAATGTTCAAAATATGCTTTTATAAATGCTTGAGAAGCGAACTTTCGCTACGAGCAGCTAATAACATAATTTTGATACATACATTGCATAACTGGAGGCGTTTTGCTGTATTTGAAAGCAGAAGCGCCTAAATGTTGGCAATTAAGCTTATTTTTGAATAAGGATGTGGATGAATGATATGTTTTGCAATGTTTATTGCATCGATATCGATGAATGGAAAATTAATAATTTCATAGAACCTATAAATACTGTACTTCAATAATTACAACGTCTCCAATAATTACGATACCCAGATGCATGTGGACAGGAATTTCTCATACATGCCAGAGCAAGTAAACAATTTTGCATAACAAACCAGCTTGCGCGGAAGCACATCGTTCGATGTATCATCATCTTCGTGCAACCGAGCGAAGTTACTACCTAGCACGCCCTAGCGGATGGAATGAAGCTGGATGTTGATTAATTTATTTGCCTGATCCACCCGGCCAGGCTTCATAATTAATCAAAGGCAATCCGATTTTAATCATGCGACATGTGGACACGAGCACTGCCAAACCGGCAACGTTTCCTGTGACAGTTGCGCGTGCAGAGGACGCGATTAGCTGGAAGGACACACAGTGGCGATATTTTATTACCCGAGAGGATGCTCACAGAGTACTGCTCACGGTCAATCGCAACTACCCAGTTACATGTCGTTGCTTTTGCCGCTATGGTTTGGCAGAGGACACTCGCTTCTTGCGCAAATAGACAGGAAAGAACGAGAACGAGTGTCTTAGAGGTTAGTGTGATGAAGCCGTTGCCGTTGGATACACTCGGACCCTCCGATGCGGGTAATTGAAACAGGACACAGGACAGTAGTAAAAACTTATGTCTCCCCCCCTAAACACACACACACCCAAACATAAGTAGAGCCGAGGAAACGTTTTTAGTGTTGAAGTTCAATTTGGAACTGCTTGGGAGTAGAGTTTTCTCGTGTCATCAGTAAGTAGGCGAGCAAAGATAAATGTTTTCCATCGTCTCCACTGATGGGGCCTTTTTTATGGGGCCGGCGTCGCAATGCTGCCGCATGGTAGCCTCGTTTCGTAGGTGTAGTAGGTCTTTCCAACAATCTTCGACTTACGCGCTCTCTCTCTCTCTCTCGCTCTGTCGCTCATGGTGGCTTTTGGATTGTGTTGGATTGAATTCGATTCCGGCTAGAGTCTGGACCGGGGGATAACATTTGTGCACTTGAAGCGGGCTTGATTCTATTTTATGCTCTGTTCGATCGAACTACATTCATCTTCAATGACCCACTCGGTGATTACTGCTTCATCAACTCCGCCTCGTTGGGCTGTTTTTGTGGCTGCCGAACGCGTCACGACTTCACTTCACGCCGCAAAAAGCTTCAGGACACTGTACGCGTCCGTGCTGTAACCGGTTGGCGGTGGTTAAATATATGCACATTTATTTCTACGCCTTGCGCGAGCAAAAGCCACTCTGCGACCTTTGCGCGGGTGAGCGAACATATTTCGTCTCGGAATCGACACTTTTTGCCTCATATCATTATTTTCCCATCTCATCGCCTTGCGGCAGAGCAAAGAGGCAAACAACATTCTAATGCTTCTTTCATCTTGACACTCTCCGCTCATTCCAACCCCCTGTTTCCCCCTGTTGGTGTCACCTTAACGAGTTGGGGAGAAAATTTGTTGCACAAGAACCGCTACGGAGTGGGTGTTTTTCCTTTTGCAAACCGTAACGAACAGCGGGCGGAAACCGGCGCGCTCCATAAGCCACGAACCACGACCACCTGCAGTTAGTTCGTGGTGCGTGGTGCAAAAAAAAAAAATACAGAATCTCGCCCATAATGGTGAATGAATAGCTGAAGATTTGTGTCACGATGCGAAGAGCTTGTGTCACTGTCGCAACAAAAGAACACGACACTTTTCGCACCATTTGCGGCGCGAGATCGGAAAATGTGCTTTATTGGGTAGGATGGTAGGGTGAGAACGGGCCTGGCGGTGGTAGAAGAGCGAGGTCTTTATTCCCTCTCACCCCTTCCGCACTCCTCCCGTCACCCACTTTACACCCACTACCGAAGGTGGAAGGTTAGTTGACTTGGAAGGGAAACGGCACAAAACAGAAAAGCTTTGGAAAATCGGTGACGCGTGTCGTAGATATATGATTCTCATTAACGATCGTACGTACACGAGTGTGGCCTGTTACTCACAGCCGAGGAGGTGCCTGGGGGGATGGGGGTCGTTTTTGCCAACCTTCTTCCCGTACAACACAACTTATGCTATTTGAGGTTTTGTTTGGAGCGTGATGGAAAGTTTGCGTGATTAATGTGTGCAGGAAATGAAGGATGCTTGTTTATTCCGCGAACCGGTGACCAGAAGGTGATGGGATTGATGGGCACAGCCAGCTTTCGGGTGTTTCATCGATACAGAGCATCGATTCATTGGCTGTTGGCGCACCATACGGCAGAATGGAAAGTTTTGATGTAAGAATATTAATAGAAATGGATTCTTTGTACTTTTTATTGAAAAAGTTAGCCGCAGAACAATCGCTGTGATTAGTTTCTTTCGTAAATGCGCCTACAAGTATGCAATACGCGTAACAGAATGCTTCCACTAATGCATGTTTCATTGATGAGCATTTGTCGACTGCTTTTTTCGGTGATCCGTTTATGTTTTGAAAACATTTTTTGATAGTGGTGAGAAAGAATAGATGCAATCAGAAATTATTTTCTCAAACCATGATTGAAGTGTACAGGAGAAGAAAATGAAATCGATTTTCTTAGTAATTTGTTTCAGAGTAGCAACAAAACATGCCAGCAAGTCGATAATTGGGTGTGTGTTTTTCATGTTCACCTCTGTTTGTTATAGATGCGCCACTAACTAACTTTAATCCAATACCGATTCGAACATTCGATTCTCAACCACATTGTAGCTGCTTGACGCAAAACCAAGCAGAGGGTGTTTATTTTATGACTCTACTTCAAAGCAGCAAAATTAACTTTTCTTAGCTTTGCGCAATGGGAAACGGAACCAAGCAGCAAGGAAAAACACAAGGATAATCAAACAAGGGCCGAGGGATCCGAGTTTGAGCGTACCGCATTGTAAAGCAGTGGTACGATGGTAAGGAACTTCGCGTTGAACGGTGTGCCCGATAGGGACAGTGATCGGAATTGTGCAGAACTCAATTTTCTAGCTGAACTGATCCAATTGCAAGCTAATCGGGTTAAGTAGTTGCACCATATGTTGTTACAGAGGGGCAAACAATCCGAACCCAGGCAGTGTAAAATGGCAACTAAAAGCCGGCGGGCAGTTGTGGCGATTAAATACATGCATACTTTTCAGGCGCTTTGCGTCGTGACCAACCGCAACCAACAATAACCACAAATGAAAAGTCCCTGCCCTGTAAAAAGGCTTCTCCTGGATGGGTTTTGAAATGAAAGGTATGTTTTAAGTGGTTTTGTACGGTGAGCGAGAAGCAAGCGAACATGCATGCGAGTGGTTCTAAGAGGCACAACTTAAACCCGACTGGTAAGGACATGGTACCCCCCCATTACGGGTACGGGCAATTCTTGCGGGTGTCCAACTTCTTAAGGGATGGCGTTTCAAGATGAAAGCACACAGAATGTAAAGGGAGTGTACGCGCGCGCGCGCTTTAGTTCCAGCAATTAACATCTTTTATTAGACTCATTAAGCTTGCCATAATTAACTTTCCATACTGCCACGCGAGTACGACGAAGGCGAGCACTGCCAACGTCGTGCCGGTCGCAAAGTCGTCAAGTTTTCGGTGCAAGTGCATCTTGACGCAGCACGTCATTGTGATGTCGTAAACTGCGCACTAACTTTAACGGGGTCGTTTCAGGGTGTTTTGCCAAAGAGTGCTGTGTGACGGTGACCTTATTATACTAATGATATAGATTTTCCCGATACTACAAAAGCCGGGTGTTTGACAGAAACCGCAACAAAAAACAAAGGTTGACCTCGCACTCCGATTATTTATAGTCTATGAATATTGATGAATTCGGGTGTGATATTACAAGAAGGATTTCATTAGCGTAATGTACGAAGAAGCTGTACGAACGATCTGGAAATGAAAACGGGGGCAAATAGGTAAACAACGTACTGTTCGCGCGGCCATAATCTGTTACTCACTGCCGAGAAGCTTGCCATCGATGTTTCGAAGAATGGAACGTTAACGTTAGATCCGTACTGAGCTCTGATCATCATCATTTGAATAAGATGACGAGTGTTGCGGTCGAATCGATACCACGGGAAATCGTACGCCACCGTTTGTATGGCTTCGCTCTGGGAAAATGAAACATAGGATTAGGAAAATGAATTCTTTTAAGCCGGCTGTACCCGTGAGCGGGCGAGCGTGTACCGAGTCACGAATGATTGTGCCACTGTACGAGTATAGAAACAGCAGCGTTAACTCGGCAAATGCGTACGGTAGGTAGGTAAACTTGTAGATTCCTTCAACCTGCGAGAGCAAAGTCGAAATGAAACATTAGCAGAATGTAGCAGCTTATTTAAATGAGTGTTCCCACCAACCACAAGCATTGCAATGCAGACGATGCACATGATGATGGCCGTGGCCGTGTAGACGAGCAAAACGTTCGGCGTAAAAGCGGCCCGTACTTCCGCCACTAAGTCAATGATTTCTTGATGCCGCCGGCTGATGCGCCTTAGTTCGTCATTCACGCGTCGAGTTTCGGCAGAAGAACCCTTCAGCGAGGCTTTATCGAGCGTCGCTGTGAGAGCTTCCATTTCGAGCCTGATCGCTTGAAACTGACCGTACACGTAGAGACAAACGCCACTAAACAGTGCGTCACTACCGGACTGTGAGGTTATGGTAGGTGCGGAGGCATAATTTAAAAAGATGGTCGTCAGGACAAAGTACAGCGGGTGCTGCGAATCGAACGGTAATCTGTAGGGAGGTGTGAACGTGGATTGAAAAGTTTTGGGCAAAATCATTAAAATAATCTTACTTACGCCAACTTAAATGGGAGCAGTTTCACGAGCGGTCTCTGGCCCTGGAACCAGTTGTAGGTCATGATGAAGAAGGGTGTCGCTCCGTAAAGACAGGCGGCAAAGAACATCATCAGAAAGAGATAGAAGGTAAACCGTTGTCCGAGTGTGGCCATCTGCTGGCGGATCGCATTTTCTCGCGAATGTTTATCTGAAGCGTTTGATGCGAAGTTTGCATACATTGAGGCGTTTTTGCTGTGATGTCGGAGAAGCACGCTTATCGCTTACCTTTGAGCACTGCACTGATGCTATTGAGCACACGGGCAATTTTTGATTCATTAATTAGATAAAACACCATACGCAGAAAACCCGAAATTCGAGCCACTGTTGGGCAGATGCTTTCGATAGTTTCGCTAAGATCACCATCCTGGTAAGCATAGAGCCCGTGCAGAAATTCACCCACCATACAGATGGCGAGAGTAAGCAGATTAATCGCAATCAGCAGCTTTAGATACCAACGACGCACTAGACGATCCCCAGGCCAGAGCCCAAAGACGAGCAGAATCTTGCGCTGGAGTTTAAAGATGTCCCAGTTCTTCCCAGCTTGGGATTCGTACAAGATGTCGGAAACTGGCGCTACAGAAACCACCATGGTTCACTCGAGGGAATAGTGTGTTTGGTTCAACTGTGACCAGTGACTGGCCAATATATAGAGTGAGCAAATTTTCCATGGCAACGGTTAAAGTTTGTTAACGGTGGTCAGTTCAAAACATTAGCAACCATGGGAAAAACTGTCATCGCTGCAATTCGCACACTTTGATCGGCCCACCAATGTGACAGGTTCCATAGGTCCCTGATTAACCGTGAGCAATTTCGCTGTAATACTTCATGCGCCGTTCCAAGGAAAGAAACTTGTTCAGATGCTTCGCAAAAACCGCTAATAACAACCTACACGTTAATGTGTGAAGGCTCCGTTTTATCAAATCATATCACCAAGCCCGTGTAGCTGCTTGCTACCAACCGGCTGCCTAATGATGGGAAGCAATTTAATTGATTTGAGCTCTTTACAGTGAAACCACAAAACTGTTGACTAATAAATGCGAACACTTTTCACCGCCACAAAACGGCAGAGCAGTGGCAGAGCGGGAGCAAGGATACTACGCCACGTTGGCTGTGTCATAGTGGTGGTTCAAGAATTCGAGCGTCTTGCCACACGCCAGCAAAATCGCCGGAAATTCGCTTTCATGAGTATTTTGTGGTGAAGCTTTCGTTGTTTCAGTGCTGCTGCTGCGTGAGGTGAGGGATGCCGTGTCACCTACACGGCGGCAAGCCGTTGCGCTTACCACAAATAGGGCCGTTTAATCGATTCCTGAGGTTTCCGTGGTCTATACCACCGGTTTCGACTTAATGAAACCTGGGTCGACAATTTATGTACACTCGAAATTCGCTCATCAAAACACGTCGCGAAAGGAGGTGAACTGGGCGCCAGACATTCGTTGGCGTGACTGTGTGGATGAAATTGGAGCGAAATCATATTTGGAGTTTGCAAATAGGTTCCCTTTCTGTAATCAGCTACTGTTGTGCTTCTTGCGGCACAGAATGGCTGTCGGTGTGCGGTAAATTAAATTTACCAACAAACTTATTTAAGCTTGCCAGGTAATCCACCGGAGTCGAGTAACGGGGTGCAAGCATCGCAGCTCCACCGGGCATTGGCAGAACGTTGAAATCTAGTACAGACCTCGCAACGGGTCTTTTAGTACGTCTAGCCGTGAGCCTTTGGTTCCGTCGATACAATATTCATCGAACTTCATCAACACGCACCACACGGGCAGACGCAACGTTCGTTCGGTTTCCTTGTGGAAATATCCGACGGGACGTTCTGCAGCATGCGGTGGACAACCGAATGGCAAACCGCACAGCAGCACCTGCCTGTGGGGCAAGTTTAGCAAAATTCCCGACGGCAATGGTCAGCACACGGTGCGCCACAACTATGGGTAGCTTTCCGCTCTGTTTACTACTTCAATTAATCAATTGCTCAATCAGATGTAAATTAATAGGTGGAAAATGGTACCACCGCGAATGGTGGCGATGTTGGACATTGTCCTTCTTCTAGGCGACCGTGGGACAAACGCGTCTTTTCACCGTGGACCGAGGCGGTGGCGTCGTATCGGTTCGTGAGTTAGTTATGAGCCGTGGTAATGTGGATTTCTAATTGAATTCACATCTCACCGTCGATTGACGCTTGGAATTAATTATTGTTGATGCGCTGAAATATAGCCCCCGCTAAGGCCCAGAGAGCAAGCGGATGCTGGGGATGTGATTTTGCGTTGTGGCGTGCAATCGCTACCGGAAGCGATGTATTGAATCCGGTTTGTACGTGGAATTTGGAACAGATGAATAGGTTTTTGGAATGGAATTGGTGGCGCACTGGAAAGTTAGGCATGGCATGTGGTGTTTCTGCCGCATGGTAATAAAATGGCGATATATGCAGTTTTTGGTTTGCTTAATTCGACACATCCCAGAAGTAATCAATAGAAACTATTGCTATGTTCGGTGTATTCTCTTAGCCTTTAGGTGAAATGCAATTAGATTTTATAAATGGTATCCGGCTTGAATTTATAGTTGTTTCGTGTCAGCTCATGGAATCAAATGATGCTCTGCTACTGTCTGTTGCATTGAAACTGTGCTAGCGAATGTATATTGCATACCTTTAGGCGCTAGTAACACGGTTTGTGTGTGTTTAACGATTTGTTTTCAACTACAAAAAAAAACGCAGTTGCAACGCATGTTAAGCTAAAATAGGTGTTTGGTTTATTATATTCCATTATCCTGCTTAATTCTACCAAAACTTGCGCTTATCCCGCTTTTCGCACGATCCATCCAAAATGGGCAATTTTAGACGTACACAGTGAAAACGTACATTCCATGCTACCGTGTGATGAGTAGATGGTACGTTATGAGGAGAACGGTCAATGGAGAATGATATAAATAGAGTCATACCTTCAGGTCAGCTGTGTTGAAGGTGACGAGTTGTCTATGAAAGGGCTAAACCATTCCTGTACCGTCTAGTGCATGCTTCAGTACTTTCCTTCTTTTCTTCCGGAAGGATAGATAACCTACCCAACCCCGTGGGACCGTCAAATTGTCAAATGTAATCTAGACCAGCCAAAACAACAAAAAAAAAACCTCACTTAAACTATAAACCCCCTTTTGACTAAGCACACCTTCCCTCCCCACGGGAATGGTGGGTCGCAAGGCTCGCTGGAGCGGCGTCCACCATCACGATTTGAGCGAAACTGAAACCTGCTTACGGCCGAGCGGTTTATCCCTTCTTGAACTTGAGCAACAGTATACTAATGGTAAGGAAGATCACGATCCAGATGGCAGTGGAGGCAAATCCGATGTACACGTTCGGGTCCTCGATCAGCCAGCCACGCTGCAGTATGGAGCGTAGCGATTCGGTCGATTTGGTGAGTGGCAGAAAGACGGAGAATATTCGCACGAGCGGATGCATGCCCTCGATCGGCCAGATGATACCGCACAGCATGACGATCGGCAGGAAGCTACCCATCGCCATATACGTAGCCGAGCGTTCATTATCACAGGAGCAAGATACGACGAAGCCTGTGAGGAATGGAAGGACACGATGTAAGTACGTTCCAGCATGTTTGGTAGTCTTGCCTGAGTGTCTTACCGAAACACATGCCACAGAGACCGGTCAGGATGGTGAGTAGGATAACCCACACGATGTCACCCCGATTGGTGAGGTTGAATACGGAGAAGCTAAACACCATGACGAGCGCAGTCTGGAAACACATCACCAGGAACTGGGTGGTGACGTGCGA
>KZ062163.1:130807-163902 GCA_002091835.1 Anopheles maculatus | reverse complement strand
GGAAGTACAAATAAGTACACAAGAATGACGTAATGCAACTACCAGGCTACCAGGGTCTTTGTTAATGTGAACTAATTGGAGCCAAAACTAGTACAATAAAAACGAATCTTGTAAGTCAAAAACAAAGCTGAAGAAAAACACGAAAACCCCCTAATTAATAACATAAAGAAATCCGATGCAAAAGGGAGACGCTGTTTATCCTTCTCTCGCACCATGAATAAGGCACCATCACTACATTAAAAACTCATCAAAGCTAATGGCTAAACAGTATGCAAAGCGAGTGCGTCACAACTTTCCCCCAATAGGAACCAGCCAATCAATTTATTAGTTCCGAAATGAGTTTGATGCGCATAGCTTACAGCAAACTTTTCTGTTCAGCATATTCCCTGCATCGAACTAGCTTTTCCTTGGACGTTTCTCCCCGCGGTCCGGGCGTCCCGGCGAAGTGCTTTGTAGTACATATGTACCGGGGTTTGCGGGAGCGAAACTTAAAATCAAATACTGATGCGCATCGCCGACCGCACTTCATCGGCGGAATGCTTTTGAGAGAGTTCCTGCTTTTCGTCGCTTTTCTTTGTCGGCCGCTTCTTCGTTCCTTCGTTCAATCGAATATGCATTACGACACCTCTGCCACGAGGTCCCCGGCGCTAGAAAGCCAATGCACGAAAGTCGGAACATCCTGGGATCGTGGCAAAACGATAAGCTTGCGCCACCGCCCTGCGGCAGCACCGTCATCGTAGAGCGCGAAAAAGGGGAAAAGTTTTTTAATTGAATTAAATCGTGTTTCCGCACAGTTCCCGCGTTTCGCCGGTCGCACCCGTATGGCCGTATGGAAATTGCATGTTGGTGCGGTTTTTGTGCAGCGACATTTGCGTGAAAGGATGGTTGGTGTGTACATCGCTCGATTAGTTGTACTTTGGGGGTTGGAAGTTGGATGATTGATACGGCACGGCAATGTGGCTTTCCGTGTCGGTGCTGGATCGAGACGGTCGCAGTGGAAAACTACTGAAATTGAATTGCCACCACCGAACCACCGAAGCAAGCAGGTGGTAAAGGTGCTTAGGATCGCTGGATTGGGCAGTAGTTTCATTCATCGAGCAAGGCAACAGTTCAATGTCATGATCAGCCCGGGTACCGGTTATGTAAATGGGCACTCACACTCGTAGCTGAAGCGTTTGTGAGCGGCGAGAGTCGTAATTAGCCGACCCCCGTCAATGGGTGCAGGTGTCGCCGAGAGGGCGTCTCTTGTTTACGTCTTTTTTCGCATCGGCACGGATCAATCCGGGTGTCGAACAGTACTGCCATCGGAGCGCAATTATCTTTCCCCTCAGGGGTTGAATTGTGTGCGCCGTAATACTGGCCATGGTCAGGGTTATCATGACACCCACAGTTATCCCTCACGCTAGCGGGTGGAGCGAGCTGACATTAGACATTGACCCTTACCGCAAAAGGGCAAAGGTGTTGGACACATCCCGCCCGCCAAGCGCCCGGTGCACATTTATCGAATTAATTCGCCTAATTATCAGCCGTTTTTTTTTGCTCCGTCAATGTGTCTCCTCGATCCCATGAACTGCGAGACTTCCGCTTCGGCCTGGCTGATGATATAGTGGCACCTTCAGCAGCCAAGGTGTGTGTGTGTGTGAGCGATCGTTGGCCACTAATCCATTACCACGTGCGCTCGATCTATAACGCGTTATCTTGATAGGTCGCGCTCAAACTGGTCACGTAAGTGACGAACCAGTGCGATGTCCCGAACACCACCCGATGGGGTTTCCATTTGCATTTCGGGGTACTTTAAATGGTGGCTTTCGTGCCAGTGGGCCATCGATGCTTTGCGTGACCCGTCTACTGCTACCCCTACTGGTGCGTGTGACCCGCGCCGGACACTGGCGTTTGACGAATGAGCAGCATCATCCCCATTCTAAAGGTTAAGCTAATTGACAGCAGTTTTCACTTAATGTGGCACACGATTTTCGTTTTTCCGGCGGACGGGAGTAGACGGTTGTGTGGTGTGCGTGCGCGCGCTTTGCGGTCTTCAAAATCACGAAAAGGGGTCTCAGTACAATTGCTTGATTAAATTAATTTGGAAAATGTGTACGCTATCTACGAGACAACCAATGATTTCGCAGTTAGGGATGGTTTGAAAGAATTGTTGGTTGGTAGAACAACAACAAAAAATCATAGCTTTTTTTCATCTCCAGATGTGTGTGTGTCTCACAGATTCTATGGTTGGTTACTCTAGTTGCAAAACCAGTCGCTGCAGGCTCATTAGCTACTACAAACAGGATCAAGTGAATGAATGCTAGCGAATCCACAATTTCGCCGTCGTCTGAATAAGTAGTGACGGAAGTGTACACTCATCGAGGGCCGGCTGTCGAACGTCGTCACACTCACCGAACGGTCCAATTGACGTCAATGACGATCGATGAGCAACGTCTAGCTGGACCCGTGCACCCAACTAGCAACGGTCGTTAAGGTAGTATACCAATCAGGCGAATCTCGTCGGACTTCACGCGACGAGAACGCATCGGAACAGAAGTGCATCCGAGGCGCAGGTACTAACAGTCAGTAATTTTCCTCTTAATTTTGTAATTAAACAAGACTGAGTCAAATAGGCTGCTCTGTAGCCCGGACGAGGGTAGTGGTTACCTTTAAGGGTCATTTGCTGAATAGGATAGCACGTTGTTGAGGTTAAGTTTACGTCTCTAGAGCAAAAACCATCGCAATGCTAGATTACAGTAACGCATAGTAACGCTTGTATTACCATTTTCAGTTACATCTCGATATTATGTTTCTGAATCACTCTACTGGTGCGTGTGACCCGCGCCGGACACTGGCGTTTGACGAATGAGCAGCATCATCCCCACTCCGAAAGGTTAAGCTAATTGACAGCAGTTTTCACTTAATGTGGCACACGATTTTCGTTTTTCCGGCGGACGGGAGTAGACGGTTGTGTGGTGTGCGTGCGCGCGCTTTGCGGTCTTCAAAATCACGAAAAGGGGTCTCAGTACAATTGCTTGATTAAATTAATTTGGAAAATGTGTACGCTATCTACGAGACAACCAATGATTTCGCAGTTAGGGATGGTTTGAAAGAATTGTTGGTTGGTGGAACAACAACAAAAAATCATAGCTTTTTTTCATCTCCAGATGTGTGTTTGTCTCACAGATTCTATGAGAGTTGGTTACTTTAGCTGCAAAACCAGTCGCTGCAGGCTCATTAGCTACCACAAACAGGATCAAGTGAATGAATTCTAGCGAATCCACAATTTCGCCGTCGTCTGAATAAGTAGTGACGGAAGTGTACACTCATCGAGGGCCGGCTGTCGAACGTCGTCACACTCACCGAACGGTCCAATTGACGTCAATGACGATCGATGAGCAACGTCTAGCTGGACCCGTGCACCCAACTAGCAACGGTCGTTAAGGTAGTATACCAATCAGGCGAATCTCGTCGGACTTCACGCGACGAGAACGCATCGGAACAGAAGTGCATCCGAGGCGCAGGTACTAACAGTCAGTAATTTTCCTCTTAATTTTGTAATTAAACAAGACTGAGTCAAATAGGCTGCTCTGTAGCCCGGACGAGGGTAGTGGTTACCTTTAAGGGTCATTTGCTGAATAGGATAGCACGTTGTTGAGGTTAAGTTTACGTCTCTAGAGCAAAAACCATCGCAATGCTAGATTACAGTAACGCATAGTAACGCTTGTATTACCATTTTCAGTTACATCTCGATATTATGTTTCTGAATCACTCGAGTTCCCTCTTCTTAAAGAATTTTCTTGTGCGAGATCTTTATAATATAGTAATGACGTTATCGGGCGGCCCGGTGGTGTTGCGAAAGCGGCGCCTGTCTTCACACGGCAGGACCGGGGTTCAAGTCTCATCTGGGCCGTTCCCCCATAGTGAGGATTGACTAACCAACTATGCGGTATCAATTAGTCTAGTAAGCCAGAAATGGCAGGCATGACCTTAGAGGTCGTTAGGCCAAGAAAGAAGAAGTAATGACGTTATCGTTAGAGAAACTCGGAAATTCGTCATCGATTTGTCAGGTTTAGAGAAAGTCTTTAAATCAGCGGTAACATATAACTTACAATCCGTACGACGTATTGGGCTAACACGAAAATGACAGATCTAATAGAAGCGTTACATTCGAGCTGTCATATTTTGTTTCTATTTTTTGTATTATGCGTAGCTTTAAATTTCATTTTGTGTAATGTGTTGTATCTATCATAAAAAAAACCATTTCTTTACCGCCATGTCAGTGTGATAAGCACGCAATAAGGAACGACCGTGCAATTTTATTTACACACATTTGCAAGTCAGAAAGAATTTCATTTCTTCGGTCGTGCAATGCACACCAGCAATGCCATACGGTGCCTACTTCTTGCAATGCAAAACTGTGTACTTTCCTGCACTCGACTCCGACATCGGTTAGCAATTTTATTCGTTTTCCTTTTGGGGAGCTTCCAGCAGCGCTTTGCTTGCTTTTTCCGCATGCTCACATGGTGTGCACTGCACGGTTGATGTCTCATTAAGTAATTGTACAGAAAAATGTAATTTAATATAATATTTTCCCCATGGCTGTTCGTGGGCCATCAATTTGCAGGTGGGCTGGTGCATTGAAATCGTTTCTGGCTGGATGTGAGTTTGTGGAATTTAGTCGCTTAATATATTTTATAAGTGAAATGGTTTCAAAGTTTAAACAACAAACTGCATACTGAAGACTAATAAGGAAGTTAAACAGTAGCTTCCCCTTTAAGAAATAGAAACAAACCAGTGGCAAAGTAATGGTCCTGCAACAACCACTGCATGCAGTGTCGTTGTGAATGAATATTTGAGGTAGTTCTCGTGTAAGCATGCGAGGTAGCACGATGATGTGTGAGATGTGATTCCCATGTACTTCTTGCAGGTGAGTGGGGAAAGCCCACAAGTCGGTAAGTCTCCGTTGCTTCATTGCGGTTTACCACGTGGGAAGAGAACAGAAGTCATGCGCCTGAAGGTTGCTGGTTGTCCATCGGTCGGTGGTAGGGTCGCATACCCAGAACTGACCAGCATGGTTTCGTTTCTTTTCGAGCGAAATGATTAGGCAGCCTCAGGCAGTGCTTGTGGGGGATGGTTTTACATATCACGGTGTACCGGGTTTTGCACTTTATTATTTCATTAAACATGAGCTTTCGTTTGCGGGCGATTCTACTCTGCTTCTGGTAGTAGTTGTACGAAAAAACTGGACCGAAAAAAAAGAGTTTCTGTTGATTTTGTTTGCAGTTTTGCAAGCTGCATTGCTGATGAGCAGAACTTTGAGGAGTCCTCAAAATAGTATACTTTGCACTTCAAGAAAACATTTTATATTGGTTTATGCGCGTCTGCTTTTAATTTATATGCAAACATAAGCAACCTTTACTTGGCAATGCTTTATGTCAAATTTGTGATTGGTTTCGACCCTATTAAAACACGCCCTCCTGTTCCCAGGAGGCATCCCGGGCAAGGGTGCCGCTTATTCAACCTTGTGACAACACACCTCATTATGTTCCAGTTAATAACATTTGCATCATACATGTTGCTTGTTCGCCTGTGTACCGCGACCCATATCAGATTGAACCGCGCGCATCACCACAGAGTAAAAGAAAGAATCGAAAAGTCCTTCACGGGTCGTGAAACTCGTGGGATTTTGGGGTTGATCGTGTCGTGGCATGGAGAACACATTTGCGGTAAGTGTTGGTGATCTCTTTTTACACGCTTTTTTACCCGGCTGCGTTACAGGACGTTACATGGGGTGGTGGCCTCATTGCGGTTTATAACGCGAGGACTGTCTTTTTTTTTCGTTTGATGTTGCTCAGGTTCATTTCGGGTCCAAGCAATCCTGCAATCCTGTAAACTCCCACCGCGAACGACGCTCATGCATATGCAAATGACATCCTAAGCCGGGAGACGGCAAACGAGATACCTTTTGCGCCTGTCGACGACGGACCATTTGTTTTGAGCTTGGCGCCACGCTCAATCCCAGCTGAACTTGAACTCTTCTCCTCGCACTCAAAGACGCAACGATGGCAATGAAAGGGAGGCCGGGGAGGGGTTGCGAAGAAAATGTGATAGAGGCAAAAATGAACTCCGAGTGCAAGTGCAATGGGTCGCAGCGGGCATGCACTTGCAATGATTGCCTTCTCGGTGCTAAGTTTTATCACCGTTCGTGATGCACGTGGCTTGGGAGGAGAACAAAAAAACGCAAAACCTGTCTCGCCCACTCGCAAAACCTGCGGTACTCGTAAGCGCTAGTTGTGCAGTTGGATTCGCAAACTGCAAGCCAATTTGCATTCCACACTCCATACCCAGCGGCTCATGCTACGATTCTCAAGGTATCCCGCCGCTGGCAGGTTGGATTTAGTGAAGTGGACGTGAAGCACTTTTGTTGGAAAGTTTTCTTTAACATGTCACTGAACCCTGCACTGCCCTTTAAGCTCCCTCGCTCGGGACAAGGTTGAAGGCCGTTCGAATCGGACAGGGCCGGGTCGATTTATGAGTTAATATTTGTAATGCAGAAAGATGCAACGGCTGCCCTGATCGGCCGTTTGCAGTTGGAATGGAAAATGATCGGCATAGCTTGCAACAACTGTATGGCAACTTGTATCGTAGCATCGTATGTGGTGGACGCTTCCGAGCGTGTTTTAATGGTAAGTTCATTTGATTTACTCTTGAAATTCATTACCATTCCGCTGGACGTATCGGGCTGAGAAGATCCAGGGTAAATGGGAAGGAAAGTGGTTCGCTTTTGTACAAAGTCGAGAGAGTTGGGCGGGCGTGCGGATGCCCTTGAACGCTTCGATGCCCTCCGATCCGAAAGCCTAGCGAGTCAACATGACTGCGAATTGACTTCACCTTCGGGTATGGTGGCGTCGGAAAGATGTTTCAAATTTGAAACATTATTATTAACGCTTGCTACAGGTAGCCCAAGGTGGTGGTGCTTTGTATAGCCTCAACAACCCCCAAAAGGGAGCCAACGGTGCGATGTTTGTGCTGGTAGTTGTATAGAGAGCTTATGCAGAAGTTGGGAGATATTTACAGTGCAGCCGACTTTGACCTACAAGGTTTCAATATAAAGTAACCATTTTAATTGTGCGGTAATGGATGGATCATAACGTGTAATAGAAATTGTTGCCTAATGAATCGAACGCGCAAATAGGATAAAGAAATTTATGTACGATCAATCGGAAGGTTAAGGGAAAACGTGATAATTTAGTTATATTTTTGTAGTTACATACATGAATAAGTAATATCATTCATTAAATTTTCAGTTCAGGGTTTTCTTCGATCAATGGAGATCTCGTCTAGGCACCTTGATCAAAGATTGACAACTCTCAACGATCAAGCGAACCTTGGGATTTTCCCATCAATTTATGAGGCACATAATTTCACGGACACATAACACTGTGTTTTGATCAAAAGATGTCCCCTATTAGACGTTTCCTTCTTGCAAGAGAATCGGGCAAATGTTGTAAAACTCAAAGTGGTTGAAGGTCAGGATGTGCCTCAATACAGTAAACTTCATCTACGCTGAAGGATAAATTACATGGAACAAAAAATTCTTCAATATAGCAAAGGGCTGTCCAGTGAGAGGCGGTCCGGTGGTACTTACGATAGCGGCGCCGGTCTCCACACGGGAGAACCGAGATTCGAATCCCGTCGGACCGCCTCCCCGTACGCAGGACTGACTATCCAGCTACTGGTTAAAACCAAGTCAAAGAAAGCTAGCAATAGCAGGCCAAGACCTACAGAGGTTGTAGTGCCAGAGAAGAAGAAGTCCAGAGAGGCAATGGAAGCTGTTTTCCACATAGAATCACCGCGTATCTGAACTATTCTCCTTGTTACAAAGTTTTACTATTTGGTTATGTGCTATAGACAAATCTAGTAAGCCATAATATGACCGGTATGGCATTATAGGTCGTTAAGCTAAGAAGATGTCAGCTTTAATGTAAGCTACGCATCAAAATAAGTGGACCTTTATGAATGCGGTAGAAGTCACAACTGAATTGATTATATGACTTGTTTTTTTTTATTGGCTTAACGACTTGCCAGGTCTAGACTAGACTTATTGATAACACGTATAGTTGAATAGACAGTCCTATCTACTGTCCTATCCGGAGAACTGTCCGGATAGGACTCTATTGCAAGTAATTCACAAGCGGTTTGAACAAGTGGGAAAAAGAGAAGACGGAGAAGAAGAGGAAGAAGAAGAAAAAGAAGAAGAAGAACACGGAGACGACAACGAAGAAGAAGAAAAAGAAGACGAAAACGAAGACGAAGAAGAAGAACCACATAAGGTCTAAAAGCTCCGAAAAAGCGTCTTGCATAAAGCCGGTTAGCGGGAAACAGACTGTAGAATGATGAAAAAATATTCTTTGTTGCAATACGTTATCATTGTATAAAATGAAAAAAGAGTAATAAAGATAATAAAACCATCCAGCGAACTTAAATTTAGAACACACACTCAACAAGAGACCAAAATGTGTAAAGACCAAAAATTTAAATTCCATTAAACGTTAAAGCAACGCTGAAAATGGCACAAGCAAAGTAAAAAAACTGCTAGCATGCACCATAAAACACTTGTTCAAAAATAATTTAAAACACCGCCAAAACAAAGGAACACCAAAGCTGCATCCCAAAAAATATGTCATCATAAACACCTGATGTGATGCTGGCGGCTGCGGATATGCAGTTTTTGTCACCGACACACAACCCATTAATCTGATAGCCAACCGAAATCAATTAACTCTCTCTCTCTCTCTGCGATGCCACCACTGTGCTTCCACCTGTCCGAATCAAGCGTCCCATTTTTTTTTGGTGGCGTTACATCGTTCTTTTGCGTTCCGCGTGCTAAACTGGCAAGTTGCTAATGATTTTCTGACCATTTCGAAGTTTGATTCATCGGATTCTGCCCATTGGCGGGGCCACTGTTTGGCGTTTTAAATGCCGTTCGAAGATTAAAACTTAATTTGTTTCAATCTATCCATGCGGAACGGTGGGTTTGGCGGGGGAGGGGACGGATTAAGTGCTGCTCGACCTCCCAGACGACCTCACCCCGAATGTATGCAATCGTAGGGAAGGAATGCAATTATCCAACCGAGTGTGCGAGAGCGTTTGGAGTTCCGTTTGTGTTGTGCTGTACCGAACGGGACCCACAGCATTGGAGCATCCGGGTGTGTGTGTGTGCGTTCTGTTTGATGTTTGTGTTTGTTGTTTCGCTGTTGGTGTTATTGTTTGATTTAATTTCATCGTGTTTCGTTTGTTCCGAATGTGACGGCGGATGAGAAACGGCGGAAAATTGTATCGATGTTTGCACTTGACAAACGGAACACACTATCGGTTGGGTGTTTCGACCCTTTTTTTTTTTTATTTTCTAGGTTAGTTGTACACTACATTCCGACTGTTAAAAAAGAAGGCAAAAACGTGTCACAATACGTGCCCACAAACGCTTGATATTTGTCATTTGCTGACGGGTTTCCGAGTTTTTTTTGTGCTTCTTGCGCCTGTCGGTCTGTGTATTTGCCTTTTTATGTGTATTATCGTAGCGGAAATTGACTTCAAGTACAATTATGCACTTATCCGACTCACTCGATCGCAAATTACGTACTGCTAACAGCAGGAACAACTACGAAAAATAGGGTAAAGTAGCGTAAAGAGCTCACAAAAAGAAATATCGACACGACAGAATGCCAACGCGTAGGTTGGTGGTGAGTGTGCGAGAAAATTGAAAATTGCGTCCACCACACTGATGACTCAACGGTTCGTGATTGATTCGATTTATCGATCGATTGATCATCCGACGTACGGATGTGTGTGTGTGTGTAGCATGTCCTCGCACACACATTGGCGGTCGACCACACAGTCGCGTCACATCCGGTCCGGTGTGGAAGGTTTTCCTTTTTGCTGAATAAACCATCTGCCCCATTGCGAATGTGCACAGAACACGTTGATGTCCTTCGCATATGTGCATGTGTTTGAGTGTGTGTGTGTGTTCCGCTTTCATGTTCATTTATAGATGCATCATACCGATGGAACCGACTGAGCACACATCTCGCCGTCTCGTCGAGTGCGGCTACAAGAGTCATTAAATGTAAACTCTACCGCGCACGATCGCTGCATGTTTAATAATCCGCTCGCGAACATATTAGTACTTCTGCGTGTGTGTGTGAGTGTGCGCTGCTTAAAAGCATCGTGCTCCAGATACGGCTTCAGTAGTGGATATTGGTGTACTCTTTATGTAGCTGTTTGCCGATTGCCGCACATTCTGAGTTCGTTTGGAGAGTTTTCGATTTCTAAAGGGTGAAGAGTCCTCGCCCGGTGAAGCATCGGTTGAAGGTGCAGCTCCGGTCATCCGGTCTTGTTTGCACTTGTTGCACATACTGAGCCTGATGGTTTGTGCATTGATTTTTCAGCGGAGCGGCACTCGGGGAAATTGTAATCAAAACTGAAGTGAGTCCCTTATTTCGGTGTTTACCGCAACGTACAACGCACCACCTAATGATGCGGGTTTCTCTTTCCGATAGCCATTATATTGTGAAGTAGCCTTGACCGTCAGCTGCAATTAGTTTCTTTCGAGAACGAAATTTGGTCCAGAAAAAGTTAAACCATCTACACAGGAGGCACCATATTCGGTATGTGTGGCTACTAATTTGTTTATGCAGAAATAATCATCAACAATCAGCAGGAGCTACATAGATGACGAGCATCCCAGCAAGATTGACCAAACAGGCCAAACAGTCCGACACAGCAGGTTAGTTGTTGTCGAATGTGGCCTTCGAACCACAAACCGCAGCAGACGCTAGAAATCATGTTGAATTATGAAATTATTCATTCACTGTTTGTGCGCCGCTCGGTGGCTAACCTTCAGCAAACAAGTACCCGAAGCGGCAGAAGAAGCAGCAAGCAAATCTCCAAACTTTTGCACACGTCAAATCAACTTCTCCCGCGTACCGAAGAGGGTAACTATTTGCTCTTCAATTCACAGTTCGATGATCGACGATGGTTCGTGGTGGTAGTTTTTTTTTCGCCAATCGTGACGTCAATCAGTCGGAGAAGAACGGACACTGAACGCTAGATGTGGTTACTTTTTGACAGTACGGCAGCGCATTGATTTTGGGCAACTCTTACCTGTGTTCTTCTCGCGTACTTGTTCCGTGTACGTCATTTGTACTTTGATGTGCTAGTTTTTTTTTCTCTTCCCTATGAAGTTCTTTTGCGTTACTTGCTTGGACGAGTAATGAGTGTACGTGTCGGATGATCCGAACGAGAACGAGACGATGATGAGTTGAGCAAATCGAACGAGAGTAGCATCTTCAACGGATACAGGAACTCTCGTCTGCATTCAATCCATTGAGTTGAGTTTGCTACCCATGTTTGGTAGTGCTGGTAACGGGGACAGCGTGTTGGACAGCGATCGCTTTACGCTTCTAAGAAGCTCTCAGGGGTCGCTTTGATAGTGAAATATTCTACACGTGCTCGGTGGTAAATGGACCGTACTTGAAATCAGGACATCCAGCGGGTAATCCTGTGCACAACAGTAAATATCATTACCCTTATGGAGTGCAGTGGTTTATGCTGAGTAATTTTTTCTTCTTTTTACGTCAAGTATCGGAGGGTGAAGTGACGTGCAGATCAGTAAGCAACAGTAATTCAAAATAAATTCAGTAATCAAAATAAATGATCATTTTGGACTGTGACAGGAAGTTAGGGAAGCTTATGTTCTCGCTGTATATATCGAAATGCTTTAAATTTCAATTGCTTCGTGTCTTTGAGATTGTCCTTAACAAAACCATCCATATGACAATCACTCAATATGAACAGTTGAAGCTTCTGAAGACTCAGATCATGCTGTCAAAGTGAGAACATTTATTTTCAAAGGTGATATGGCCAAGTTTCCAAGTAATTACGGCCGTTTGGGACGTACAGGTTCTAACAACATTTAACGGACATTGCGTTATATCTTAATATTCTATATTTATTGGTTGTTTGGGCACGAGATCATCCACACTCGAACGTTTCTAAGTAGAGGAGTTGACAGTGATGACGGTAGTCGGGCATGTCTAGTGATAGCGCAAAGAGATTTCCAGACAACATTTTTGTAAAGGCTTGTTTTTCTGTGAGAATAATTAAATAGGCATTATACTGCTATTGAATATTCGAAGATAGATCGTACAAGCGTAAAGTAGGGGACCTTATGATATCTTAGGTATTTAAAGTTGTAGGTCAATCGTTTTAAGAGTCTTTGACATATGATTGCCATGGTCAATATTAAATCCATCTGCTCATATAATGTTATTTTATAGTCCAAGACATCACCAAGATCCTTATTAATCGTTTCACGAGGTAGGTTAAAGATTTCAACATGACACAACGTACGCTATATTAAGAAAATTAGTAGAAATATACGAATAAGGTGTGATTAAGGTGGGATTAGCTGCAAGAAATGTATTTGCTATTATGCTATCATGTTCAGGAGAAGAAGGCAACAAGTAAGTTACAACAGGCGACAGAATTCGGAAGAAATATAATGAAAGATAATCTATTTTAACTCCATATGAAAACTCTCAGTGCGAGTGTCCAATTTAACAGACTTTGAAAGTGCTGATTAACAGTCACTTAGGTTAAAGCATTAATATTGGCTGAGATTCCGGGACAATGACAAGTAATATTGCTACAATTATTCTACGAACCTTCAAAGAACGAAGAATCAATCGTAACAAAACAATCCAACGTCTAGCTACACAATACCGAATAGCTTTTACATTAACTTTCGATGATTTAATGTATTAATTAAAATAATACATGATTGCTAATGATCGGGTCGCTCTGTATTACTAATTCCTGTAAATTAACCAATAAAACCCCCCAATCTGCATACACTAACTGCTAATAATTGCAATTGCAAGCTATCATCTCCGCTTACTGTGACCCAAGAGGTGCCGAGTGTCGAGAAATGTAGTAATACCCGCAGTTAAATAGGTTCACCAAATACAAAATGGCTTGTCCCCGGGTTCGGATCTACCCAAATACGGCTTAGCCACGGATACACAATTCTATCAGCAAACAAGGGGTATCGCAAGTGCGTGAAAATGATTACATCAATAAGTTTGCTGCAGCGGGAAATCCTTTTGTTTTTCCCTTGCACTGCAACTGCAATATTGTGTAACTGCTGGTTGGTTGCCTTTGCGGGCGAATGTGTGCGTGTGTGTGTTTTCTGTTGACCACACACTTACACACTAACCCATGGGTTGGTGGTGGTGGTGGTTACAGTTGTTAATTGAGCCATTTTGCCAAAGGGTTGCGCTCTGGTGCAAATGGTTACATTGTTAAACAGTTCATTATAATCATCCGAAATCACAATAGGATCTATTAATGATAATAATAAAAGCAGTGCGTTTCGGGTGCGTGGTACGGTGGTGAGATTAGGTTTCGGTATATGCCCCACTATCACCACCACCACCCCGCGGATTATGCACTTTCCCGCCCGTTCAATGCCATCGCGCCTAAGGTGGCTGAGCCGAGTGGTGTCGTTCGAACAGTGATGAAGGTTACTGTAACGACAAAAGGCGCAGCGTTGAATGGGTTTGGCAAAATGTTTTCCCGAGGATCGTCTCCCTCCCCCCCCCTTGGGCCTAGCCATGCCGTGTGGCCCCTACCCATACGTGTCGCACCATCACGATAGCACGAACCGATGATCATCAGCAGCATCCGTGCCGTTGCCGGTCGCGGCAAACGATGCGTGCTGGTGTGAAAAGTGTGTGGCTTATTTTATGCGATGTTGGCCGATGTTCGGTCGGTGGAACCTGGGACAGAATGTCCTGCTAGCGTCGTTCGGTAACGTTTATGTTGTGGGCAACAATGAACCTCACCGGGAACGGGGGGTGGGTGGGCGCGGGAACAATTGTCGAACAGGTTTTCTCGGTTTTGGCTAGCTGCTCCCATTCTAGCGCCCTGCCATTTGCCCTGCCCGCAGCGTGATAGCGCCACCAGCGATACGAAATGCTGCATTTGACCCGGTTTTGTTGCATCGATTGATTTGCTATTGTTTTCGTTGAAGCTGTTCTAGTGCATTCGCTGGTACCGTGGGTGGTTTGAGGAGGAGGAGGAAGAAGAGAAGGAGGTGTTACTTAATTATTTTGTGCAAGTCGCGAAGCTTGTACACAGCTTGTGGCGAAGGTGGACCGTTTCGTGCCTATCGGTGTGCCATCGGGACAGGATGCACCATTACGAACGAGGGCGGCCCACCATTTGCCTTTTGGTAGGGCCTCTCAAGCTTCTTCGGGGCATGTTGTTAAACAAAGGCCCATTCCTCGGCGGTTGCACTGCAGCAACCTTACACGGTCGCCGACTCATCAGTTCTGCAATACAAAGTGGCGCTCGGCTTTCCCGCTAGAGGGCGCTCGGTGGCATTAAACGTGAAGACAACGCAGCACTCGGGTTGGGTCGGTGCGGGTCGAACGGCGTGGACTATTACGTTGCTTAATTATGGCTCATTGTCACACACGTTCGATCGTCCGATTAGGGTACGGCTGCAACCGGACAGGCGAGCTTGTAGGATGGTGTCGGGTAGCTTGTCTCCCGTGTTACAAGCCCGTGTCCATCCGGTACCGGCTTCGATCGATCAAACGCAACGCAAGGCCACAATTACGCCACAAATCTAGCCGCGTTCGATGTCATGGGGTTATGACATTGAAAAATTGCTCATTTAGAGGGCACAGTCACAGGAATAGCAGAGTGGAGCACAGTGAGTAGCGAGCGAGCGAGCGAGAGAGAGTAAAAATCGCGTCACCATCAAGTGCGCTAATCAACTGGAACTAATAATTGTAGGTTTCGCAGGCCTCCGTCTATCGTCGGTACGGTTCGAGGCGGTTACGATGGTCACGATAAGACCACCGGTACCGGTAGCCGGAAGTGTGCTCGACAAATTTTAATTACCAGCTCCAGCAATTCTCAGCAGTACTGCGAGGCGGAAAAGGACAAACTTACCCAGCCTGGCTAATGGTGGTTCGTATTAAAGCTCGCGTTCTGAGTATCTTTTTTGTACCTAACATTCTATACACCTTGATGTTTGATCTAAGTGAGGAAAACATTACTCGAATGAATGTTTTCGTACTGAGAACTAGAGTCGTTTAACGATCGTTAATTAAATATTCAAGGTTATATGTGATTTCGGCGTATGCGGTCATGCGCCTCGTTGATTGGCAGGAGCAGTAAAACAATACTTTTACAAAATAATCCAAACAAGTTGATTCAATGTTGTTTTGATTACCACAAAAACAGAAGAAAACATTCAAGCAAGACCGAATGCCATTCGATCTTGACCGGGATAATCGTCGGATCTGGTTTGTCTCACGAGAATTCCCTCCCGTACAAACGTGTTCCAAATTTTGTCACTCCAAAACAAGGTACCGATCGAGCACCGGGCCGGCTCCATTAGCAGACACACTTGGCACGGCTTAATCGGAAACCTTCGAGCGCACATTCAGGGGCACCAGCCGGACACAGCGCCCGTAGTTCGATGACCGATCCGATACGCAGCCAGTAAAGCGATCGAAAAACAGGTTTGACTAGAATGTCAAAATCTGCCCTCCGGGGAGAAGCTTATTCGCATCTCGTGCGTGATACGGTCCCGTTATGACATAAGCAGGAGACAATTTTCGCATACCACTGCGTAAAACCAAACACACACGCACACGTGGCAAAGTACACCAAATCCAAATCATCCGATCGGGTTCGTCGCTTGCTGTTCGGGTGGATGTTACGTGTTCGCGGCCAGACGCCTAGATAACCGATCCGGTTTATTTGAATGATTTTCGGAAGCGTAAATCAAGAGCACGATGACGGTTGTCTGGTAAAAACCTTTGAACCAGCGTGGAAGCGATATTTCTTGATTGTCGCGAAGCGTACGCACTGTTGCGCACCGGAGCGGTAAATTTATGACGCATGCTAGTTTGTTTTGCGCAGCGCTATCGTGCGCTACGCGCTTCCCTTCGAATTGTTCGTAGACCGGCGGCCACTAGAAAGCTGCTGCCGAAGGTTGGCCACTTTGTGCGACCGTGAATTCGATGGCCCGATGGCGGAAGCGGGCACCGAGTCGGTCAGTTCGGAAGCAACCTTTCGGATTTTTGTAGTGCCTTCCCCGATACTTCACGTTTGCGTGTTTTTCGTTTTAAAGGAAAAAAAGCCAGCTTTAAATGAGTAAAGTGTGTTTGGCCAAATGGATTGATGGGTATTAATTAAAGATTTATGACTTGCATCACTGCGGCAAACATGTGTCCAAACGCCCAAACAGTGCGAGATGCGTCAAAAGAGATGATTCG
Organism: Anopheles maculatus; assembly: GCA_002091835.1. Taxonomy (NCBI): domain Eukaryota; kingdom Metazoa; phylum Arthropoda; class Insecta; order Diptera; family Culicidae; genus Anopheles; species Anopheles maculatus. Next base: position 147,562 of record KZ062163.1, on the reverse strand, counting down.
AGCTAGATATACACATTTACTGCAGCATCACAAAACAATTCAGCAAAGGCAATGTTGTAAACAAGGAAACAGGCGCCTTATATTCCCAATTACTGTTGAAAAGATAATAAAATGCTGATACGTGTTGTTTTTTTGTTTGTTTCGCCAGCTTGTCAAGACCTTTGGAAAATTGAGCACCTTAACCAAAGCTGTAACCTCGTTTCGGGTTTGGAAAGCTTACCTATTGCGCCGCCGATAGACAGTACCTTCTGTCGGTTGTTTCTGCTAGTAATATGTGATGATCAGCTGCTACACACCACACAGGACACAAACACTGATTCACACAACACACACACACACACACTCACAGACACAGCAAGCTTCTTTTTCGGCTACAAATTTGATAAATTTTAGCCCGACGTACAGGCCGTACCTATGAAATAAATTTGTGTTACTCCACTTTCCTTTACACGAAACGGTGCACGGTTTTAGTTAAATAATTTTCCTTTCAGGTTGATGTGTGTGTTTGGGCGTTACTGCCACGAAACCCACGAAACCGTGGATAATAATTTCACCCAGTGTTGCCGTTTTTAATGAGCCAATCCGGATAATGATATGAGCAATGAATTTCCCATTCACTGTGGCTTTGCTTGGACGCGAAAGAAAGCCCGCAGGTGGTGTGTAAAACAAAAAATTAAAGGAATTAAACGGGGGGGTGTTGAAAAGAAGATGGGAAGGTGGGTCGATCAACATTCAAATAATAAATCGAGGTTTGCACTTGCTTCCAGCCGATGCGATTGATTCACGGAACGATTCGTGCGGTGGTTTTTGTGCCGAGGGTGATTCGACGGACTGCAGTTTGCTTATTAGTGGGACTCGTTAGCGCATCGTACAGGTTTATGCCGCACAAAAAAACGATTGTTTGGCGTATCGTTTAGCGCCAACTGCACGCTAATTTATCGACAAGGCACGAACGACAGTTTTCGAAGCAGTTTAGTGCACTGGCTCGAGTGATACTGTTCCGTATCGAACGAACCAGCACACCGAAGATCGCACTACGCTGGTTCTAACGCTTAACAAACACTTGATCACGCTCGGGCGTGAGAACCTGCCAACCGGGCGAACTATTATTAGCTGGCCCCTCTCGATTGCGAACAGGTGTTGGCCGGTTTCCGGATGGAAGTGCAACTTTTCCTTCACTTCAAACACTTTTTTTGGGTACCTTTTTTCCCACCACGTTTTTCCACACGTAAGAGCAAACACAAACTTTACCTAGAACCTATGTCTAACAATCGTAACAGCGATCGTAAAGCTCGTTGCTTACACGGTGAGCGACGATTTGCGCTTGACTCGATCGAAAGACTTGTGTTCTCGCGAAGAAACGAACCCGGTACGATGTGCGGCCGTGCTACAGTCGACCGATCGCGAGCGAATTTGAGTGGGAACTGGGCGGTGTAGATCGCGCCTCGGTTGCGCGTACCGTGATCGCGAACAACAAAAAAATCCCCCTCGGTGGGTGCCTCTCGGTGGGGCGTTAATGATGTGTGTGTGTGTGTGCGGGAAGGCGGGGAAAGATGGAGGGCCAGAATCACTCGATCAGATCGAACGCAAATACTGCTGCGTCATGAGATGTTGACGAATCCTCTTCACCGTTCGGATGAGGCGTGTGTGTGTGTGTGACGTTGGTGGGAAATACGTACCGTTGGGCGAGTATGGGTGCAGGAGTCATCTTCCTGTACGCAAGGCACACACTTCCGGGAGAAGAACGTTTTGCCGTCTAGCACGGAAAGAACTTTCCGTTCACTCAAAATCTGCTTGCGGAGGTGTAGGTGTGTTTGCGCCAGTGCATCGCAATGCGGTTGGACTTATGCAATGGGAATCAGTTTCTAGAAGCACGCTGACGTAGGGCCACTGCCACAGGGATAAACCGGTTGGAGACGGAGCTGTCAAACGGTTGAGAACGGACGCATCTCCCGTAAGCGAGTATTTAAAGGTTGAAACTTGGTCAAAATTACACAGTGATAAGAGGAAAAGTGACAAAACAAACATTACGAAGCGAGGAACGTGCCAGTAGTGAAGTGTAGGCGGAGAATCCGCGGAAAACGGTGAAAACCAGCGGAAAAGATTGTCAGTGTTTACATGCGGTATGGATTAGTGGTAGTGCGCATCGTGGTAGCTGCAACGGGCAAGTGATAAGAACAGAACACTTAAGAGCGCCATCTAGGAGTGAGATGGTGAAGCTGCAAGGAGTGCGGAAACGATCCTTAGTGAAATATTTCACCGATCCGCACTATGGGCAGTGACGATGAGCGGAATCGATCGGATGTAGAGGAGTTGGACGAGAGCATCGCCGCTATGGTGAAAAAGCGACGAATGAGCAAGAAGGTAATCCCACCTAATGTGGTGTTGGAGTTGCTGGAGATGTCGTCCGGCCTTCTTAGCTCGCTCAGGAGCACCCCGTCACCGGAGCTGAGAACAATAAGCGAGGAGGAGAGTACGTCGGGCCTGTCGGCATTGGCCGCACCGTCGGTGGGCTTGTCTACCACCGCTCCCATGGCCACCACTGAGCAGAAAACGGATTCCGGAACGCCGGCTGTGGCCGCACGGAAGAGGAATATTTCCTCCCCTCCCATCCCGTTACCCAGGAGGATCACGTCCCCGGCTTGGCCGGAAACCTCAACGCCAGTGACCATCACCTCCAACCCCACCCTCCCCTCGGTAGAAAACAGACCCCAGCCGCCGACAGACGCCTCGCCGCGGGAGCAAGCGGCATCGTCCGAGCAGACGCGGCTGTTGGAGCGTCTCCTACAAAAGTTGGAGCAGCTCACGGAGCGACTGAAAGCCAGTGAGGCCGAGAACCAGGCGCTCCGTCGTGAGCTGGAGCTATACCGTACCGGTGTCAGAACGGTAGAAGAGCTCAAGAATTCCGCGGCTGACATGAGTTTGGGAAACCAAGCGGTGTCCCAGCCCGGAATGAGCAAAAAATCGCTTAGACGATCGAGGCAAAGAGAGCGAACCCTCGCCCACCAATCGCAGGGTCCTGCCCAGCAACGTCTGCTGGAACTACAGGAAAACCTGCATGAGGAAATCGCAGAGGAGCAGCGACAGCAGCAGTGGAGCGGGTCCCAGCAGGAGCAGTACCCGCTCCCACCGATCGAAGTGCGGCAGCAACAGCAGCAATCGTATCGGGATGCTCTAGTCACCGGGTGGCAGGTGGTGGGGAGCGGACAGCGGCAAAAGGGGCAGGGTGCTATTGAACTCCAGCAACACGCAATTCTGGTCGTTCCTGCCCCGGGCGTTTCCTTTGCGGAGATGTACCGACCCATCCGGACATGCCCGGAACTGGAGGATGCTCAGCAGCAGATACGCATCGGCAAGCGCACACCGAATGGCAATCTGCGGATGGAGCTCGCCAGGGACGTGGACACTACGGTGTTGTGTCACCGTATCCAAGCCGTCCTTGGCGAACTGGGAAATGCAAAGGTGTTGACCGAAATGACGAATGTGCTCGTCAAGAACGTCGACAACCTGACCGAGGAGACCACCATACGGGAGGCGCTGAAGACGGCGCTATCTAAGGAGCCAGCGGTGACCTCAATCCGAATCTGGGAAAGGGCAGATGCCACAAAGCGAGCACGGATTCGTCTCCCAAGAAAGGAGGCGGAAGCCATCCTGAGTAGGAGCTCCCTGCTCATAGATTATTCCTCCTGCCGCTTGGAACGAGCCCCAAGGGAGGATGCATCACGGCGCCGCTGTTTTCGGTGTCTGGAACGCGGCCACTTGGCTGCGGAGTGCAGGGGGATCGACCGCAGCAATTGCTGCATTCGTTGCGGAGGCACGGAACATCGGGCGGCTGACTGCAGCAACGCGGTCTGCTGCGCAAGGTGTGGAGGCCCACACCGAATCGCAGCATCCGGCTGCAGAGGAGCTCCCCCACCCCGCCGTTGATGGGAACCCTCCTCCAGGTCCTTCAGCTTAATGCGATGCCCGAGCATCGTCGACGTATATTCGTTCGGGCACGTTCGGGAAGATAGGAGGAGCGCCTGACCCATGAGCGTGTCTGGGTCAGGAAGCAACACGGTCGACGGTTACGCCCGTCCGGGAAGGCCGTCGGCAACGGAGTTTGTGTGTATTGTCGTTCTAATAATGTTTAAGCATGTATTAAATGTCATGGAATAAAATACACACCTGTTTACATAAAAAAAAAAAGGGATAAACCGGTTGGCGGCACCGGTGGTTGAAAGTAATGGCGAGTGGTACGCGTGCAAGTGAATGTCGAGTGAAGTGTCCAAGGTCAGTTCGCTGCAAGCAGGAAGACGATGGACAATTATGCTTTGCGGAATGTGACATTGGGTGCGTTGGAGGACTATTGACCCTTTTTATTTTGCACCGGACGATCAACGAACTTTGGGAAGCTTTGGAAGTTTTTTCTTTCCAAACAAAGCGCATCGTTAGCTTTCTAAATATTTAAACGTGTGAATTACAGCAACGCTTATATACATAGCAGAACGGGTGCGAGTAGTTAGCAAGTGAAGCACACCAAAAAAAAGGAATTGCTTCAGAACCAAACAAAGCACTAGCGAGAGCAGAAATTCCACCGCGCAACCTTCAAGGCTACCTTATGTGTTGGCTTACAGTGTACAGTATAGACAACAAAAAATCCCTCAGCCTAATAGCTGGAAAAATAGGAAGTGTCGGCATCGAGTGGAAAACATGCGCGAAAAAAGAAGGGAGGCCGAGAAAAATACTGCACTCAACGTGAATCGGTGTAAGTGAGCTGATTTACAGTCGTAAAATTTGCCTCACGCAGCATTAGCCGCCACAGCACCGGAGCCTCCGCCTGTAGACGGTTTGTAAACTGCTGCGGTGTGCTTTGTTTCGTTAGCGGGTTTTGGTTGCGGGACGGCCGATGAAAGCGCGCATGGTGGTGGGTTGGTGGGTACGGCAACCAGCCGCAGGTGTTGATGTATGCACGCGGAGCATACGCGATCGCGCTCGAGTGCTGGCTGCCCCGGAAGACGCGTAAACAAGAGCAAGATCGGTGCTATCGGCGCGTGAGGCACTGGGTCAAGGTGGAACGAGATCGGTACGCAATTGACATTGATTCGTTCGTTCGATGACAGCGGACGGCCGGAGAAACGGTTGCCGGATGGGTTTCGCGCTAACGAGCGCCGAAGAATGTTGAACAGGTTACGCATGCCCACCTGCACGATTGAACTGTGTCTCGTGCTCTTGGGTTTTGGTTTGCATTAGATGTGTCGTTCAAATTAATGATCATATTTTATAGTAAATCACCTTGATAATTTAGCATTTACCTGCAATCACTTACGATCGTAATCGTATTCATTAATGCGAAACAACATAAACTACAGTGACTCATCGTCGAGCAAGCGATGTGTTTGGGTTGATCGATCACAGTAAGCCGCAACATGGACCAGAAAGCTTTTGTGCGCCTGTGGCTATGCAGCCCGCAGTACACGAATGGTGTTGGACTATAGGAAAGGCGAGATGACAAGCTATTTAAAAAAAAAAAATTATGGGAAATAGTTAGAATGAAAAATAATACTTTGAAGAATGGCTTCATAGCTTTTCTCCAAATCGCAAAATCAACCGTTCAGCTACACTATTCAAATAAATCCGTTTATCCATTTTGTGACAGTACCAAAACAGTGACATCTGCCGGTGAGTAGCTTTAGTTCATTGTTTAAACCTAACGAAATCATATTAACTTATAGACTGAAAACATTTGTTTTAATCCCGAAAGAAAACGAAACACTTAACAGCAAAACCCAAACAGAGGGAAACAAGATTTTAAGTCTATCTATAGCCTACAGTACTCTTCCTACCGACACTGAACCTTGCGCTCTGTGTACCGGGTACTTTTCTAGCGAATTTTGCCCCATTTGTTGGTTCAGCTGCATGCATCGGCTAAGCAAAGGCATCAACGTGCGAAAGGATCAATGTCGGCTTAAAACGTAGCGTATTCGCACGGAACGGTTTCAGTCTTGGTCGTTTTTGCGCTTCCGCCATGCAGTTGTACGGAAAGTTGTGCTCGCTGTTTCTGCTCCTGGCCTGGTGTAACGTTGGTAAGTATGGGGCGCCGTCCCAAGCTTCTGTAGAACACTTTTTCACATAATGTTTGATGTTGGTGTTTCTTTATTTTCTTCCGTTTTTTTTGTGTGTGATTTATTTTCTTTCTCGTTATTGCTGCTCCCACAGTGTACACGGCCGTTGCCCCAAACATACAAGTGTGTCCGAATTTCGAAGAGTATACGTTCTCGTACGAATGTCAGCCCACGTGTGCCAACCGTCTTTGCACCATTACGAGCACGTCACCGAAGCGCGAAGGCTGCACATGCAAGCTAGGATATATTAGGCAAGTCGCAAAGGGTCCTTGCATACGCAACTCTCAGTGTAAATATTAAACTAACGGTGGAAGGTGTGCGTTAGTAAGCTGTGTTACGAAAGATATGTTCAAATAAAAGTATTCTGTACAAAAAGTTATCTGATCGATACGATGTTTATTGCATGCGAAAGTCACGAAGTTGTTCGATGCATTGATGCTTTGTGTAAAGAGAACGAAAGAGGCGAAACAAAAGCTTTATTCAAGCACACCAAGGTAAATTTCGACGATAAACAGCAAGAGAAACCGATCTTCCAAGGCCATTGAACAAGTCGATAATATCGTTTATTTGTGGAAAGAACTTTATTTTTCATTCAATAACAAAGAAAAACGTTTCCTTTCCATAATTGTGGGTTTAACCTTTCCCTTCAGCGACTACTCCAACGGATAGTTTACGGTCCCAAACATTCAAGCTTCACGTTCTGCGGGGCTGGTGTACACTGGTCGGAGGGTATACACTTTCCGGTTTCAAGATCGCGCAGATATCCTAACTTGCAAATACAAACATCCTCCAAAGGGGTGGTTGGGCATATATTCTGACAATTTTCATCGCAAGCCGCCCGGTCTGTATACTCTTCGTAGTCCGGATCACATTTGTTGGCCACTGTACGGGTTGTCAGCGAAATCAGCGCTAGGAAGATGGCAAAGCCTACGATCAACACCCTCATGGTTACACGAACTGATACGGCACTCGGTAGCGATCCGCTAGGACAGAAACTACGTAACGTAATGGTTGGGTAGCGTTACGCCTTGCTGTAGCTAGTTCACGGTTTTTGGGGGTCTGTTGTCACAACCTGTTGCCGGCGGTGCTGGTGCAGACAGACAGATGCAGTTGTGTAAACTGGACGACGGTGTTGCGAGGCGCGGCCAAATTACCTTTTATCTGCCACGCATTCTACGATAATATTGTACCAAATCGCGATCATGTATGAGCAATTTATGAAGCTGAAGCAACAGTCAGCATATAACTGTTTGCACTGCAAATCACGACAAACAGTAACAGGAGGACTTATGTATCAATCAAATATGTGAATCAATCGTGTACTGAACGGTGTTTGCAATTGATTGTAAATATAGCAAAAATATCAACAGACAAAACGATACTGTTACATGGGATTCTTTATTTTTTAAGCTCAAAACAGCATAGCAAGATGTGTTCGTGTATTACACCAAATTTTCGCTTCCCAAACATTCACTCGCCGGTTTGGTGGTGCCTTTACAAGAGCAATGCGGTTTATTCATTATTTATTCTCTTTGGTATCGTTCGTTTGAATGAAGTGTCCCGCATCGAAACGGAAACAATCTGAGGTTTTTGTAGTTGTGGCCGCATTTAAGTACCTTCTTAGTGTAATGAAGGAATTTTGTACGAATAGTTGTTAAATTGCTGTCGTGACTTGTTGAGGGTTTGTGTACTGCCATGGCACTGCCGACCCCAAGAAGGAGTCACCCAGTCCGTGCTGCAAACGCGACACATTATCGTCTAATCGGTTCATCGTTCTACCACAGTCTCGTTGGTGCCTCTTGAAGCGTGCGCTCTCCAACAGTGCAAGCATCAATTAACACGACACCTATTCCGCTAATCACAAGCGTAACTAAGTGGAGCTTCCTAATGATCGTTGTTTACTTCCAAGCTTCCTCTGCTGCCAATGCAGTCCCGCGCATGGGAAAGAATTCCCACGAGGCTGCAAAACACACGCCGTCGGTCGCGATGAACAGCTCATCAAATCAAATAGTTGTACCTGCAGCCCAACGCATCCGGAACACCTACTGCAAAAGCAACAAATCGGCAAAGTTGACTAAACACTGGACCACGCGAGGGTGTTACGTGTCCAATCCCCAACCAATCCGCAACGCACGAAATATTCCCTCGGGCGGGCATTCCTACCACCGTAAGCCCGGTGGCCGGTCGCATCATTCGGAACTAGGAACATTTGCGCTACGCTACTCGCGGTGGGTCGCAATCCGTAAATCTAATCAACGCGCCCGCTGATAATCGTCTTCAGGCTTGCAGTGGAAGCGCATTCCAACACTTTCCACGGTAAGCGTGCGAGAAGCACGTGTGGCACCCGCATGATAGGTGGAATAATGCAGACTAGCCAATGGTCTAAACTCCATTATGCTGTACCGGTGGAGGAGTTTGCGTAGCAAGAGGGCCGTACCAACGGAGCATAAATTATGAGCTTTCCCAAAATGAATTCCACCTATCATGCGGGTGCCACACGTGCTTCTCGCACGCTTACCGTGGAAAGTGTTGGAATGCGCTTCCACTGCAAGCCTGAAGACGATTATCAGCGGGCGCGTTGATTAGATTTACGGATTGCGACCCACCGCGAGTAGCGTAGCGCAAATGTTCCTAGTTCCGAATGATGCGACCGGCCACCGGGCTTACGGTGGTAGGAATGCCCGCCCGAGGGAATATTTCGTGCGTTGCGGATTGGTTGGGGATTGGACACGTAACACCCTCGCGTGGTCCAGTGTTTAGTCAACTTTGCCGATTTGTTGCTTTTGCAGTAGGTGTTCCGGATGCGTTGGGCTGCAGGTACAACTATTTGATTTGATGAGCTGTTCATCGCGACCGACGGCGTGTGTTTTGCAGCCTCGTGGGAATTCTTTCCCATGCGCGGGACTGCATTGGCAGCAGAGGAAGCTTGGAAGTAAACAACGATCATTAGGAAGCTCCACTTAGTTACGCTTGTGATTAGCGGAATAGGTGACGTGTTAATTGATGCTTGCACTGTTGGAGAGCGCACGCTTCAAGAGGCACCAACGAGACTGTGGTAGAACGATGAACCGATTAGACGATAATGTGTCGTGTTTGCAGCACGGACTGGGTGACTCCTTCCTGGTGTCGGCAGTGCCATGGCAGTACACAAACCCTCAACAAGTCTCGACAGCAATTTAACAACTATTCGTACAAAATTCCTTCATTACACTAAGAAGGTACTTAAATGCGGCCACAACTACAAAAACCTCAGATTGTTTCCGTTTCGATGCGGGACACTTCATTCAAACGAACGATACCAAAGAGAATAAATAATGAATAAACCGCATTGCTCTTGTAAAGGCACCCACCCAGCCGGGGCTATGCAGAAGTTTGTTTTGTTTTTCGGTGCGGGTATTTGTAAAGATGTAAGTAGCCTAGCAAACAATAAAAAACAAACCCCAACCACGTCCTAACCCTAGCCAACGTTTCCCCCGTTTGCTGTGGTAAAACAATAACAACCGGGATAGATGGACGCAACGAATCGACAGACCAAAAACCGCAGACGAAACAAAACCACCAAAACCAACATTACACCACTGGAGGGAAGGTTGCTTGGGTGGGCGACCCGGGGCGACTTGGAGGCCGAGCGAAAAGGCGCCCGAAGTAATCGAACCGGAAGGAAACAGATGGTACTGGCCGGCAGTCCGCCCGCCCGGTACGGTACGAGCGGTATTGCTCCGGGTGTAAACTTTTCACGAAACACAATATCGGAGAGAAAAAAAAGGGGCCCGGGAAAAGAAAAGACCTAGTGCAAAACTCGGGACTCGGGATCGAAATTGGGAAACTTTTGATTAAATTTCATTAGAACCTTCCGCATCCTTTCGGCAAACGCAACATTCCCGGCCCGTTTTCGATGGGTGGATTGAGTGGAATTGAATGCCGGCACGATCGAGATGGGTTGGGAAAGTGTAAAGAAAATCTCGAAACAACACGGAACGCGGGAAGGAACACCAGAACAGGACGGACCCGAAGAGCGAAGGTTAGCTTTTCGCATCGACGACCGGCGAGGGAACTGGTTCGGATGTCGAATCGGGCGAGTCGGTTGGTGGTAAGCAAATTATTGAACCTTTTCGTACACCACTCTTCAGCGTAGTGCTTGTAAATGGGGAGAAGTTTTGTTTTTTTTTTGTTGTTGTCGGGCAGAGTTGAAACAGCACGGCAAGTGGCAAAGATGCTCGATTATCAACGTCATCATTATTAACATTATCATCTGCAGCATCGTTACCGGATATCACTGGAATGTTGGAGTGATGTTTGTCGTCAGCGTTACGTTCGTGCCTGGACGTGGATTAGAAAGTAGTGAAAGAGGATAAGCGAAGGGTTTGGGGCGTTTAGTCGGTGAAGAGGGCGAGCTTGGGGAAGCTTTTGTGTCGGTTTTGTTTTGTTGCTGAGGATAATAGGGTTGGTATGGTTTTAAGAATTTGTTTTGATGCTGCTGTTGGATTTAATAAATTGAGGACGCTATGGGTTTCGATTAAAAACATCGATCGATCGAGCTACAGCGCTTGGGGCTATGATTTACAATAAAGGATAACCGAATCTATGCAGCACCGTTGGTATTCGTCGTGGCTTAGAGTAGCATTGGACGCCTGGAGATATGCAATATAAATTTGTAGCTGTTCTTTTTAAACAGCAATGTCTTTGTCTTGGCATCCATCGTGCCTATTTAGTGTACATTTATGGCGTGGATTAGAGACTGTTGTTAGCGTCTGTGTAAAAGTCTGTCGAGGAGGATTTTTCAATGGTTTATTAGTTTTTGTGTAAGTCTTCATTCTGATGTATGTATGTATACGCGAGTTTGATGTCAAGAAAATCAAAATGATGGTGGCCGATAAGAGGCCCTGTTAATCTAGGTATGATGTACACGTAGGTGGCAGTACTATTGAAGTCATCTAAATCTGCACTGATCTGGGGTTTAAAGTCAGCACTGACAACAACACAGATGTTTCGATACGTGCAAGAGTGCAGACTGCCTACCGGTCATATTACATACAGCCTGCGGAATCTTCTCCACTAAAACCACCTGTCGTGACGCACAAAGCTGAAACTGTATAGAAAACTTTATAGTCTGAAGATTTTCCACACACTTCAGAAATATAGACTCTGTCCAAACCTGAGGCGCGTTCGATTTGACAATGTTCAGAAAGATTTATGTTTGCTAAGAGTTTTACGATGTTCTTCACCAATGAAGGTGTTCTTCACCAATCAAATCCGGGAAATTTGATTGGCGGACGATGGCAACTTGAACCGATATATCTTCAGTAATGCAGCTCTCTATTGCTCCTTGATGAGATCTTTCCTTGAATGCGCTATAGTCTGGATCCCTTCCGATGAAATATGGTCGGCGCGTGTAGAAACAATCCAATGCAAACTCACGCGATTTGCAATAAGGCTAATCCCTTGGAGGGACGGAGACACTCGTATGAAGCTAGGTGTTTATTGTTAGGTATCTAACTATTATCTGTTCGTCGAATAATTGCTCAATGTCTTTTTGTAGCCGGCCTTCTTGACTACTCGATCGACGCTCCTAAAGTCTTAAGTTTGTTAACATTTTCCCGTCGCATCTACCATCGGGTCGCCTCAGCAACTACTACATGTTTTGCGTTATCGGACAAACTTCGGTCACAGTGATCCTGTTAATGTTATGTGTGTGGCGTTTAATGATGTGTCTGAACTATACGACTTTTATGTTTCAAAGTCAGCGTTACGTAAGCGTTTGCGTATTTTTAGAAACTAAGATAACTTTAAGAAATTCATGTAGACTGATGTCCGATGAATAACTTTAATAAATTAAATTTAATAGTATTGCCCATATCTCTTGACGTTCAACAAGTTTTTGTACGATTTGACAGACAATTAGATGAACTCAAATATCACCTGATATAGTATACTTTTATCTAAAATAAAGCATATATTGCTCGCTATTACGGTAACAGTATGTATTGACCTTCACTCTAGGTTATTACAACAATGTTTTAAAGTTTAAAGCATTGCTTTAAACGTAAATCATATTTAATCATGTTGCGGAAATTGTTCAGCCGATTGAATTCCGCGTTGAGCAAGCTTTAATCATAATTGTTACAGACACACACGAAACAAACACAAACAAACACACTCGAACGCGTGCTTTTCTTGCCAGCTTTGGTAAACCGATCAATGTTTCATGAAATTCGGCCGTGTACCATTCGCTCCGAAATCCACAATCCGTGCACGTTAAATCATTAAAAAATCATTTTCATGTGACAACCGAAGCGACGGATGCTGGCAAAAGCGCAATATTGAAATGGGTAAAAAAGTACCCCGTGCGGCTCCCCTCCCTTCGCACCATCTGCCACCAACAGGCGCTGGTGGTTCTTGGTGAAATGTTCATTACTGGCGGCCACTCCATCGAACACCCGGCCCACCTGCCTGTCTGAAGAACGGATGCGCTGTTGAACCGTACGAATCGGTTACGTTTAATTAATTTAATAAACTCCACGATGGTACATACCATCTGTTGTGCGTAGGCTTACAATGGTTAAAAGCAGCCAGTGTGTATGAGTGCGTGTGCATGTTCCTGAGTGTGTTGTCGGATGCTTGCAGCTAATGGGAAGAAAATGAGAGCGCGCGCTGTGTGTGTGTGCGCGCTCGGGAAACCAGAAAACCTCCTCAAATAAATCAGAAACCGTTGAAGGAATGGCGAAAAAGATGGAATTTAATTATGTTATTTACAAACATGTGACAAGCAACCGATATTGACACCGTACGATGAACACGGGCCGTAATTTTTGCAACCGAATATAAACACGGCACGCTAGTAACGATATGAAATATATGGTTAATAAATTATGAAACGAAAAAAAAAAACAAAACACAACAAAACAAAAGCCCGGCAGACCTCAGACAGGTCACTCGGTTCGGAGTCCCATCAACGCAATGGCACACACAGGAGATTTGGTGCATTTAATTCAGTGTCGGAGGTCGTGCAGCTGTGGTCGGCGGCCATTGCACCAAACCATCCATTTCAATGATCCTGTATCGAAGCTCAATCCCGGCGTAAACCATTTCGGGACGAAGTTTTGCGGACATCGTCCAACACTTGTCATCGGTTTTGGGGCATTTCGACGATGCAGTCACCGGGACGGCAAAATGAACTCCCGTGGGCAGTAAAACGAGGGTTAATTACGGTTGTTCACTGTGGACCGAGGGACACTCCCGTTTCGACACTGCCGGTGCGGTTAGTGAGCGCACGGGTACGGTGATAATGAGCTCCCTTTCCGTTTTTTCCGAGTTCCGTCCGAACCCTTCCAACCATAATTGATTGCAGGCGGCGCGCAACTGTCCGTGCTTTATAGCGCACATTACCGAGGGGGGGCCGAGCTGAAACGATAAACCACAAACCGAACCTACAGGACATCGATACGATTATTGACATAATCTGTATCCCTGGAAAGCTATTTGCGATGAAAAAGCTGGATACGTGGAAGAAGTACTTTATCGTTGCGTACCGGGGACGGTGATGATTCTCTTTTAAATTCATTAGTTAAAAGAGATATTTGTAGTATTTTTGAATTGCTTTTCTTAAGTATGTTGAGGTGATGTGAATTTTTTAATAAGGATAACAAGCAGAAATGTTGAAAGGGATGATGCGAAACGGACGTGAAAGCCAATTGCATACTTTGCAACACAAACAACGGACAACCCCTGGTGGTATGCAACTTGTTGTTTAAACACCGAAATATTTATATAGAACTATAAATTTTATTTCGTGTTGCATGAAAATTAAAATCCTTCTTCTAAAAATTAAAGCTCCATTAGTGCGATTAAAATGTATCTGGGTTTGGCACACTTGGAGCCATTGTTTTGTGCTGAAACCGACTGTTGGCAATAAACAATTTCCGAAACCGTCTTTTATACGACCTCTTCCAATGCCAACGTGCCATAGCAACCGTCACACCTAACCGGCCGGAATGCTTTGTATGGATGCGCATAAGTATGCAGTATCACGGCAAGAACTGTACCGTAAAATACTTGTAAGACATGCAACGGACATTTGGTCGTCGCCTGACGTAGGATGCATTTTCCCCGAAACCAAACACAATCGACAGGTGGAACATTCGTGTGGCAGAGATCCACCACTCCGTCAGCCACGCTTGCGGTTCGTGCAAACAACGAGAATCGACAACCGGAGCATTCGAAGGATGAAATTAGATTTTCCAAGATCGTGTGCATAGTCGCCGGGTGCCGCATTAGCGTGGGACGGTATCGTTTGCCAAATGTCGGTAGCCGGGAACTCGACGTCGTCTGTCGAGTTGCGTTGGGCTGTTTGGTCGCCCGGGCACAAAAGGGAACCGCAAGCGCAAATGAAATGCAAACCGGTGAAAAGTTAATTTCTGACGCTGTTTTTCCACGCTCGCTCTCCACGGGCGATAGTGGATGGTGGTTGACCGTGGTAATGATGCTCGAGCTGAAGTCCCGATGCATTCGTGTAACGCAGCAAAGGGCTGAGGCCAGCAGTAAAGTATACTCGATTAGTGATGAAGTGAAGCGAAGCAGATCAAAAGAAGAGACACCCAGAACGGGGCACCGAGTTGAGAAACAGAAATGAGCTCCGGCAAGTTGTCGCTTGTTGTGTAGAAGGGGGTGCTGGTAGCGTCCGCACGGCACTGGACGTTGACGAGCGAAATCAAGTTTAATTAACTTGGCAAATAGAAAATGAAGTGTAAAAATGCTTCCTTTTTATAGTTAATTAAAATGCGAGAAACGATAAGTTTAAGCGCGGCGCGTGGTGAGCCCGAGGCGGGGGAGCGTCCTGTGTTGGGAAAGAAAGTCGGCCGTAGAACGATGAAGCACGGTGGCATTGCGCTAGCTCTGTACAGTGTGTCGCCGTAGGCATCCCGCTGGGTACTCGCCGGCCGCAGCAAACAAACAGTGACTGATGATTGTGGTCAGTCCATTAGGTTGGCTGCTGTTGGTTTGAGTGGTCGCTGGTCCGTGCGGTATGGATGGCTTAAGTAAGTTTGAAACCGTGAACGGGCACGTGCCCGTTCGCCTGGTTCCCACAGACGGTGTTCCGTCTGAACCTTTGCGCTCATTAGGCGGTTGGGCGCTCTGGGTTTTGTTGTGGTATTGTGAGTTTTATCGGTAATGAGCTGAAGCGGCGGTTTGGGTAACGTTTGACGAGAGAGTTCGGCGAAGGTCCAAATGAGTTCACTTAGCAACAATGAAATGAATTGGTGATGATGAAGCTTTATGCTGGTTGTTGTTTCGCTGACGGTGTTTCTTTGGGTCGCAGCTGGAAAGGAATCATTCTGTAGAGCATTGTCGTATTTAAAGCAAGTTCTGGAGCTTGCTGATTGTTTATTAGGCATTATACGAACGAAAAGAGACGGTTCCTGGGAAGATAATTAGGTGTTATGTTGTTTATTAGCTGATAATTGATTATTGTAGCCTCAGTTTTTGAATATAGATAAAGAAGAAAATTCATTTTGGAAGGCTTTCATGTCAGTCTGATACTGAGAATACACATTCCTGAAGTTCTGTTGCCCTTATCGGATGAAAAGCAATTTGTTCTTCGAATTGCATACGTTTAGGAGCAGTAGGGGAATCACAGAAATTTGTTTAATACATACCTTTTGTGTTTAAATTTTTAATAATAATTCATTCAGTATGCATTACATATCTGACAGCCTGTCAAGCTTAAAACATTGTTTGAAATGAAGCTACAATATATTATGTTTGCATACTGTTAGGCGTAATTATCGACTACAAAAAACAAACAATTTCTATCAACCTTGGATTAACAAGCAATTGTTTTCTTTAATAAACACATTTAATAAACTCTCTTGAAGCAAAATAAGAGAAATGCTTACGCTGTTTCGGTTAGGTAAGTATGGAAAAGTGTTAAAGTTCTTAATTACCATAATCACTTCTGTGGTGAACTCAATATCTCATGACTGACAAACATGTTTGTTTGTATAGAGCCGTACGTATCATTTGTTTGTTGAATAATGAAAACATAACCAAATGGTATAAATAATTCATTGGATCAGGGTTTCATTGAACATGGTTCAGGACTTGCTGCTTGTTGATCGTGCCCGGTAGTAGAAGCTAATGAAGCTATAGTGCAGGACTTATTTTATTTGTCCTGTGCTGTTATATTGATTACAGTGTTATAGTGGTGGAATGGAAACAGTATTTTATGTTTATTTGGTTACAATACAACTGCTACAACCTCTCAAGTCAGTGTGTGGATTTCAATGGTTTCGTAACGTTGTGGTTATGCCAGTACGAGAGTTTACTCTTGCTGTATTCAATGTGGAACTGCATCAGCAGCACAACAAAGTTGGAGATGGCTGCCACCATCTAGAAAGAAGTTTTAATTTAGAGCAACCTTTACTACCAGCGCAGACAGCGAACCGTCGATTTACCCCCGTAAGCAGTTCAAAATCCATTGTAAACAATCCAGCAATGTTGATTTGCAGCATCGAATGGTTGAGCGACAGTAGGAACGCCTTAATCGTCTGGTGAAAATATTTATCCTGTCCGGGAATTAACGAGAGCCGATGCACAGCAGATTTGATCCTTTGGCTCTGGTGAAGTGGATTGAAAGCGGCACGTGTATTGCGTC